>NTHP01000510.1:155944-192800 GCA_003416845.1 Oplegnathus fasciatus | reverse complement strand
AATAGTTGAAAATGAGCTCCACCTCAACCAACTCCAACAGTCAAATCCTGCTTTTACATTAATGATGAGGAATAATAATCTAATGAGAGAATATAGAATAGTACAACAGGCACAGGGGTTCAGCTCAGGGAGATTTCTCTTTAATTTTAATCCTCCATCACACTAGTTTGTTGTCAACAGTTTTCAGTGAACTGCAGTACTTTACTGAAGAAATAGTCTCTATGAAAACAGCTCACTAGCGCTGTAACTAATGATTATTTTCATTAACAACTTAATGTTTCAGTTTTTTATTAATAAATTCAGTGTACGGTCTATAAAATGTAAGAAAATAATGAAAAATATCCATCACAGTTTCCCACAGTCCAAAGTGACGTCTTCAGGTGTCTTGTTTTGTCAGACCAACAGTCCAAAACCCCAAAATATTCTGATGATACAAAACAGAGAAAAGTGGCAGTTCCTCATGAGAAGAAGGGGAGTCTGGGAAAGTGAGTCCTGTTCAAAGCCTGATAGAGGGAGGTCTATTGGTTAGTTCAGGGGAGTCTTGAATTAGAGGACTGGTATCAGGAGGACTGAGGGCTCTGTGGTCCCTGAAGTAAACACTCTGGTGTGGGAAGATTTGTAGGAAGACATGATGGCGTTTTGGTCTCAGAGAGGTTCTGAGAAAGGAGCTGTACCTCCACTGGGATCTAATGTTAGAACAAACACTTGTGAGTATAAAGTTAGACCCGACACTCCTCTTATTAGTTGGAAGTTCTCCACTTGACTCGCTGCTCTCAGCTGTAAGATGTTACCTGACCTGTAGATAACCAGGATGTCCTGAACCTGACTGGACAGAGACGTTATGTAACACACTTCAGGGGCAGAAGCGCTCGACTCTCAGGATGATTTAAGGGAAATTTACCTTTTAACAATGAACTTCCTGCCAGTCACAGAGCTGTAGACACGTGTACTTATACCACTCACACATTCAAATCCTTTACTTAAGTACTAATATGTTCATGTAAAAATACTCCGTTACAAGTAAAAGTCCTGTGTTCAGATTCCTACTGAAAGGACAGAGAGTTATGACTAAAGAAGTCTGGCAGATCTCTGGGGTTTAAAATGGTTTCGGGTCCTAACTGTCTTCACCTCCTGCAGGAGAAGGTGGAGCTGACTGACGTTTACACGGAGCTGAAGACCGGAGTCGCTCTGATTCGTCTGCTGGAGCTCATCTCCAGAGAGACGCTGCCTCCGCCCAGCCGCCGCAAACTGAGAGTCCACTGTCTGGAGAACAACAGCATCGCCATCGGCTTCCTCAAAACCAAGGTAACTCACCTGTCCGAGTCATTCAGAGCCCTAAAAACCCAGGTACAATGTGCGCCACCTTGTTCCAACCTCTGTGTGTATATATATATATATATATATATATATTTATATATACACACACAGTATGTGTGTGTATGTGTATATTTCAGCTTGTTGTGGCTGAATTCAAATGAAAAAGTTTGTGCCGACACGCAGCGGAAAGATGAAATTAATTTTACCGCAGCATCTTCACCACCTGCTGCTCTTTGATTATCAGCTGATACAGATTCATACCTGTCGACTCCATTTAATGTAAAATAGAACGCAGCCAATGAACACGAGGCGATGGCCGTTAGGCCTGAAGCAGCTGTTATCATGGCTGCCACTGAAGCACTGCAGGTCAATAAACTCCTGCCCCACTTCCATACTTCATAATAACTTACTACAGTGTACTAAATTTCATCTTTTCAGTTAGTACACAAGAAATCAACATAATTTGCTGTTTTATTCTAACAGAAAATGATTCAATATGTGCGCCATCAGACGTCACTCAAAAATGCAGTTGCTGAGTCTCCATACTGACTTTGAGTCTATCTTAGTGTCATTTAAAGAGCACCACAGACTCAAGACCTGCTGAGAATTAGCAGCAAAGTCTTTGGGTATTTCATAATTTACATCTGTGTTTAGTGCGTTGTATTTGGCTCCATCTTGTGTTGATGTTTACACATTACAGCTGTTTGACTCAAAATGAGTCAAAAATAAATATATTGAGGAGACAGTATGCTTTAAACGCACGTTATGGCCAAATTATTTTAAGTTTGTATGAATCAAAATTCAGTGAAGGTTTCAGGTGATGGTTTTAATGAGCTGCTGTCTCCATAAAGAGTTCACATCCTAATCAAACCAATCACTGTCTTCGCTGTCAGATTCGGGTGGATCTGATTGGTCCAGAGAATGTGGTGGACGGAGACCGTACGCTGATCCTGGGTCTGCTGTGGATCATCATCCTCAGGTTCCAGATCGGACCCATCAACCTGGACGAGGTAGAGAATCAAACCCACGACCTGCAGTCTGACAAGAGCTTGACAAGTTTTTATTTCAAAATTCTTCCTTTTCCTTCTTTCCCCATTTTCTCCTCCTCTCCTCGTCTTTTCCTTTCCTCTGCTCTCCTTTCTCGTTCTTTCCTTTCCTTTTCTTTCTCTTACTTCCTTTCATTTCACCCCCTTTCCTCTCCTCCTTTCCTTTCTTTTTGTCTTCTCTTCTCTCCTCTTTTCCTTTCCTTTTCTCTTCTCCCCTCCTCTCCTCTTTTCCTTTCCTTTCTCCTTCTTTTCTTTCCTTTTCTTTCTCTTACTTCCTGTCCTCCTTTCCTTCTTTTCTCCTTCCCTCCTCCTCCTGTTTCATTCTTTCCATTCCTTTCCTTTCTTTGTCTTGTCCTTCTCCTCCTTCCTCTCCTTCTCTCTACTCTTCTCCTCTGCCTCCTCCCCTTTTCTCCCCCTCAGGCGGGGGGTGGAGGCAGCGTTGCTCATCGATCAGCGAAGGAGGCTCTGCTGATTTGGTGTCAGAGGAAAACGGCGGGTTACGGCGGCGTCGACGTGCAGGACTTCTCATCCAGCTGGAGGAATGGACTCGCCTTCAACGCCCTCATCCATGCACACCGGTAACACACACACATGCCGGTAACACACACACACACATACACACATACTGGTAACACACACACCGGTAACACACACACCGGTAACACACACTCTCTATCTCTCTCCGTCCAAGGCCTGACCTTTTTGACTACCGCCGTCTCCATGAGGACGACCCCCGCCGTAACCTGGAGCACGCCTTCTCTCTGGCGGAGCGGGAGTTCGGCATCATGCAGCTGCTGGAGGTGGAGGACATGGTGGTCCCTCATCCAGACGAGAAGTCCATCATGACCTACGTGTCCCTGTACTACCACTACTTCTCCAAGATGAAGCAGGGACAGACGATCCAGAAGAGACTCGCTAAGGTCTGAACCAGCACCAGGGGGGCAGCACTGAACCACTATCACACATTTATCACCTTTAAAGATACAGGTTATATAATACAGGCCTCTCAGACACTGGAGTAGGAGAGACTACACAAATACAAACACACAAGTACAATATAATCCAATTTTTACTTGTACTTGAGTATTTCCATTTATGGTACTTCTACTCCACTACATCTCAGAGGTAAATACTGGACTTTTTACTTCACTACATCCATCTGACAGCTAAAGCTACTAGTGACTTTAAAGGTTGAGATTTTAAATCAAAAACAGAAGCCTATAAAAGACATACACTATATATGCAGGACTTTTACTTGTAATGGAGTATTTTTACTTTGAGATCATGGTACTTTTACTGAAGTAAAAGTTCTGAGTATGTTCTTTCACTTGACTCAGAGTCATTTGATCCATTGTTGATAGAAAGAAATATTGATGCAGCTTTAAGTTGATGAAATTGATTCAACAGACTTCTCATGCCATGATTAATAATTAGTAAGAACTGAACTCAGACACTGACAGTGAAGTTTTATCAGAAGTCCCAGTGAAGTGTCATTGAGCATCTCCAGCTTTCATAATGTGACATATTTCTGAATGAAACACTTTACTGTGAACAGTATGGATAGACAGTGATTGATCGGCCAACGGACAGCTGAAAGCTCCTGGTGGCCTCACAACAGCAGTTTGGAGCAGCTGTAGAGGACTGTTGGCCTCCACCCACACCTCTGTCACATGTGTTATTACATCAGGAGGTGGATGCTGCTCTGCTAGCTACTGCAACTCTACAAGCTGATGATTAAGTGTTGTTTTATATGTTCTGGGTTAGCTGGTCACCCCAAATCACAGTTGAGGAGGACGAGTCATCAAAAATATTTTAATGTTTTACAGTGAAGGAAAAGAGACGGATGTTGATGTATTTGACAGATACAGCAGGACAGCAGGGACACAAGACCGGAAGTTGAAAAATGTGTTTTTGTAATGTAGTGTTTTTAATATTACTGATTAATTATTTACTATGACAACAAAGTTCAGAGGTAGAAACTGGAGCTTAACTATTCATTCATTAGTAGTGGTAGTAGTAGTGGTAGTGGTAGTAGTAGTAAAAGTGGTTCTGGCAGAGTTGGAGTTTATCTGCTGCCCTGAGGTCAGTTTGATTCACAGAGACACAAATGGTCCAAACTGTGGATTTTTCCGCCCCCTGCAGGCTACTTTAGGAACTGCAGCAGCAGCCTGCTGTGACTAAAGCAGATGGTTTGTCTTCATACTGTAGTTACTGTAGAAATGTTTACTGCCTGTTGTCCATCTGTTGGCTCGCACTCACATGGTGACTTTCTCTAATCCATCAGGACCCACATCCTGCCTGTCAGTCAGTGTGGATTACTGCTGGATCAGATCCAGGACTGACAGGAAGTCACACAGAACCTGCACCACTGTTCCCAACAGCGCTGTGGGTGACTATAATTTAAATACAGCAGCAGAGTAGAAATAGCTGCCATGAAATAAGTTTTTATATTCATGTCACGGGTGTGAGGGACGCTGAGGAAACTCAGGTGGAACACAGCAGCCAGTAAGATGTAACTAAAGAATCTGATGAATAAAGACCACCCACACAAAGATTTATAAGATTACTGATGATGTGATTGACTAGTGATGTTTGATGTAGGTCAGGTGACCATGGGGCCTTTCTATAGTGTAGCTGACTGTGGGCGGGGCTGCAGACACTAAGCCAATCAGAGCAGATCACACATACGGGAGGCTGCAGCAGAAACACTAGGAGTCATTCACAGAGCTACTGAACTAAACTGAAGCTGCACACCTTTACCTGCAGAGAAACAGGAGAGGAGACGGGATGAAGGGTCTGATCTGAGTTCAGTCTGTGCAGTCTGGTTCAGCTCAGTCAAAGCTAAACTACCAAGGATTTCACTGTGGATTTAAGAGGCATTTGATGTTGATTTTTTTTTGTTGTTGTTGTCAGTCAGTTGTTGTCCGTGATCTCTGTTGGGTTGGTAAGCGTACATACGTGTTGTATTTGTTTTGAGAGTTTGCAAAGCTGAAAGTGTTTCTTCATTGATCCAAGGGAACAGTAAGAGTACAGATGTTGCTTTTCAGCTTCACATTCACACAGAACAACCACAGCTGTCAGTGTGTTGGCGAGAAAGTTATTGTTCCTCCTGTTTGTCAGTTTCGCTTTGTGAGGACTTCAGTCGGCAGCAGCACCTCTCAAACTGAACTCTGGGCTCATACAGATGTTTGCTATGGTGTAAAGAGTCCAGAGTTTCTGTCCATAGGTGGAACTACAACTACAGCAAAATTACATTTACAGGACATGATTTTAGCATCAGTGTGATGACCTTAATTTTCCAGGTGTTTAATTCACTGGAGAAGCCAAAAACATTCCTGTGTGGTCATTTTATCTTTGATCCACCGACTGAAATTTCAGAAAATGTCACGATTTGTGCTGACAATATAACACAACATATATACCGTGATAGAGGATTTTATCCATATTGACTGCCTCTAATATTTAAGAATGAACAGCACTCTGGTAAAAGTTCTACTTAATTAAACACATAAATGATTTCCAACATGGGGCCTTAATGTTTTGATTTATTGATCCTCTGACCTCCTCATGTTGTGTTGTGATGGTTGGAGCTCAAGCAATGTTAGCTGTTTATGTACCAGGTAAACCAGGTATGTCCAGGTCCAGTGATTTACCTGGGGTCACATAATGATTCACTTGCACCAGGTAGATTCAGGTGTGTCACAGGTGTGTGAGTGCATATCTAGCTGCCTACAAGGTTATCTGTAGTGGGTGATTCCAGGCGTGTACAGGTACATTGGTGGTACGTAGAGGTTTGAACAAATGCTTAAAATGCTTAAATTGGAGTTAACACAGGTGTGCTTCAGGTGTGGTTGCAGCTATACTGTATGTACCAGATGTGTCCAGGTGCCTTCCAGTTCGTTAGAGGTTTTTTTATAGAGACCTTTCAGACTTAAATTGGATGTAACAAGTGGGTCATGTGTGTTCCAGGTGTGGTCAAGGTATTTAGAAGAATCTCCAGGTGTGTCCAGGTGTGTTCCAGCTATGTAGAGGTTTCATTAAAGACATTTTAGGCTTAAATTGGAGATAACAGGTGTATGAGGTGCGTTTTATGTGTGATCAAGATATGTAGAAGCAGTTATACAATATGCACCTGTGTGTGTCCAGGTGCGTTCCAGGTATGTTGAGGTAAAAAAAAAAAGAGTTCCCAGGTGTGTCTCAGGTATGATCAAGGTGCCAGAAGCATCTCCAGTGATTTCTTCCATTTTAATTTTTAAGGAAGAGCTGTACCTGGTGTGTTCAAGGATATTTACAGTGATTTACCGGGTAGTGCACTGTAAGCACCAGGTGTACCAGGTGTATCCACGTTTACCTGTGTCACATGTTGTATGTACTAAGCGCAGCAGGTGGGTAAAAGCTCTGTTCAGGTGCATAGAAGTGTCTCTGTTGACTGACAGGACTTATCTTCAGTAGGTAAAAAGTGTACAGGTTGTGTCCAGGTGTGTTCCAGGTGTGTTCCAGGTGTGTTCCAGGTGTGTTCCAGGTGTGTTCCAGGTGTTTCCAGGTGTGTTCCAGGTGTTTAGCTTTAATATGCTGTAGGTGTACAGGGATAATAGTATGTCAGTGGGAGGAAGTCTCAGTGGTCAGTGGGTGAGGCGGCAGTACAGGAGAGAATCCTCCACCAGATCCCAACACAAGGTTTGTTATGTGTCTCTACAGCATCCTGCCTTGTTGTTTAGTGTGTTTGTATATAAAGTCATAGAAGGCTGAAGGCTTTTAATTGGTTCACCTCCTCAGTTCTTTGTCTCAATAGATGAAAACTTCTCAAAACCCTCCAAAATAACTTGTGAGGTTCCTCAGGGATCGATCTTAGGGTCACTGTATTTTAATGTATATGTGTTACTGAATTGTTTGGATTTACTGCTTCTTGTTGTCTATGTGAAGACTTTAGGAAGCTTTAGGAAATTGTGTTTCTACCATTTATTGACATTTTATAGACCAAACAATTAATTGAGAAAATCACTGGCAGATTATTTGATGATGAAAATAATCCTTAGCCCCCTTTTTGGTTTTAAAAATCAATGCGCCAGTCAAGATGCCATCATAACATACCTGTGAATTCTGGGAATCATTTCTCCTTGTTGAGAGATATTAAAGTTTTGTGTTACCAAATGTTTCGATCAAAATATTAACAGTGAGGACTTCTGTGCAATACTGAGCCAGCAGAATAATTCAGTATTTCTTTCTGTGTTTCCCAAATGTTGTCCTCAGATAGTTGGGATGCTGGTGGACCTGGATGACATGAAGGTCCAGTATGAGAGACTGGTCTCAGATCTGCTTCACTGGATCAAGACCAAGGTAACAGAAACAACAACAGTGTTGACATTTGGATGTGAGGAAACGATGCAAAGAAAGTTTGTCAGAACTTCACTCGCTGATGGACTGATTGATTATTGTCTGACCGATTGAAGGTGGTGCAGCTGAATGACAGACGATTCCCAAACTCTGTGAGGGAGATGCAGAAGCTGATGATGGCTTTCAAGACCTACAGAACGGTGGAGAAACCTCCCAAATACCAGGTAAGACAACATCATAAGAATCAAGAACCTCCTTCACCTACTCAACCTTCAATTTGATTTATTTCTCAGCCTCAAATCTCTCACTTAATCTCGTGACTGGGCCTTTAGATTATCCAGTCCTTTTTTTTAGCCACTGAAACTGTGTGGATAAAAAACACAACAACTGACTTTGCGCTCTGTGGAGATGATAGTCTCTATCTCTATCAATATAATTAAGTACAGTATTGCCAAACAAGTTTAACAATGTAAATGTAATAATTAATAATATTTAAGATATAGAGTATTTACCTAATAATAAGACTGAATTGCAATTTAATTTTATTGAGATCTGCAACCAAGCTAGTATATATTACTAAATTTTACCCTATAATGTCAGGAAGATTATATACAAATTACTGAAAGTGTTTATGATAAGTTAAGGTACAGATTAATATGGATAATTGACTACAGCAATGTCAATCATTTTCCCTGAGTAAATATTGCATGTTGTTTTTGAGTGTTATTTTCTAGAAATAAATATTTTGTATTTTTTGTCTGTCTCTGTCTTTAGGAGCGTGGGGCGATTGAAGCTCATCTGTTCAGTCTGAAGACTCAGCTGGCGGCCAACAACCAATGGGCTTACAATCCTCCAGAGGGTATTTAACACACACACACCAACAGATACAGACTCAAAGACCGACAATACATAGACATACATTCACATGCAAACACAGTTTGTTATATTACATTACTATTTTTCCATAATATATAACTATTGTATGATATTCCTGCTATAATCATATGTTCTTATGGACTAATTAGATTATGACAACAGGAAACAAGTCATGTGATGTGAAGATGTCATGAAGTTGTATGTTTCCATAATACCACATTTTCTACATTTTCCATGAGTGCGTTTTGTGTATTTTGTGTGTGTGTGAAGGTAAAACCCTGAGTGACATAGAGAAGAGTTGGGTTTTGTTGGAGAGAGCTGAACATGAGCGAGAGCGAGCCCTGCAGGCGGCGCTGCTTCGCCTGGAGAACCTGGAGCAGCTCGCCCAGAAGTTTGGGAGGAAGGTGACAGCATCTGTTCCAGAAACTAAGACTTCCTTATACGTTCCCAAACTTTACAAAAGCTTTTCTTCCTCTTAGCTCAGTGTCTTTTTACATTTGTAGGTGAACTTGAACTTGAACCAAAGCATAGAAATGAAGCACATTTTGCACTGTCTGCTAGTTATTTCTTTTTGGCACTACTGGTCCAGCATTAGTCAAATGTTTAAGCATTGCAAAGTGAAAATAGTGGAATTGCCTACATGTTGCTCTTTAAACCTCTGAAGGCAACACATATAAGCAAGGATAGCTGCATAACCACATATCTAAAATTCAAGCTACAGTCCGTTTGTTGTGGTTTCTCAGGCCGCACTGAGGGAGGGGTACCTGGAGGACACGCTGCGTCTGATCCGGAGGCAGGACATCCGAGGTCTCTCCACCCTGGAGGAGGCTCAGGCAGCCGGCCGGCGTCTGGAGGCTCTGGCCACCGACGCCCTGGCCCGAGAGCCGCGCTTCGCCGCCCTGAGAGACATGGCCAAGACCATCGAGAGAGGAAACTACCACAGCAAGGAGCAGATAATCAGGAGGTGAGAGAAAGACGCCACCTCCTGTTGCCTCAATGAGCTGGAGGAATGAAGGTGTAGAAGTGAATGATGACTGACAGGTACAGGAATGTAAAACTTAAACTAAGACCCAGCCAAGGTTTAGTCAGGCCCAACTGGGAGGCAGCTGGAAAAGGCTGAATAGATGACTGAAGTTAACTCATTTCTGATGTTAGAACATTAAAGACATAGAAATAGAGTGAGGCGTCATCGGCACAGTGGCAGAACTTCACACATCACAGGCTGTTTACTATAAATGACATTGTGTTGCTTAGATAATGGTGTCTCTTATTTCAGTTTCTGTGTTTAAGAAGAAGTTCTGAAAATAAAACGGCATTTTGTGTGTTTATACTGCTGCATACACAGTATATTCAGTATATATGTATTTGTTTGTGTTTGTAAGAGAGGAGAGCATTAGTCATCGATGGAAGGACCTACTGCAGCAGCTCCAGGAGCAGAGGGGGCAGCTGGGAAATGTAGTTGAAAATCTCAGCGTCCTCCGAGACATCGAGCTCGTCTCTCAGGAACTGAAAGAACTACAGGTGAGTTTACATTGAAACTCTGAGAACACATTTAGTTATTAAGGAGGATACTGAGCAGGAATGTAAAGATGTTTGGAAAATAGGGTTTCTCTGTGTGTGTAAAATAAAAGTGTCTCTTTGTGTCAGTGGAAAATACTGAGACAAAGGCAGACTATTCACACAGCTAACATCAAATCATATTTACACAGTTAGAGTTCAGTCTTGACCTTGGAGCTACTTATTAGCTTTTTCAACCACATCTCGTGGCCTTCAAGCTCCAGAAAAAGCTAGGAAGTGAGTTAGGTTACGCTTCCGAAAAATATGAAATATGAAAACAACACAAAAAATGAACAGTTGAACAGTATGAATGAAATTTCAGGCTATGAAAATTTAATTATCATTAATTATTTAAAAACAACTATGACAGAAGAAGTTGGTGGTGACTGTGTTTTGAGGTGGTCTGACGTTTGACATTCGAGAATCAGTCTGTAAAACTAACTATTGATCAGTCTGCATTATTATGTTTTTTTTGTCTTAAGCATCTGTTTTTTATATTGAAGGCAAAAGCTCTTCAAACTTCAGGTCAGGTCTGAGCAAAACTGTTGTATGTAGTTTCAAAGTTTGTCCTTTCTCCTTCTCATTTTTACTTTCTTCCCTTTCTCTGTCCCCCATCCTCCCATCTTCTCCCCCCTCTCTGTCTCCAGTCCCAGGCCAGTTCCTCTGAACTGGGGAAACAGCTGGCGGAGGTGGAGTCTCTCCTTCAGAAGCAGGATCTCCTGGAGGCTCAAATCTCAGCTCACGGTGAAACCATCACCGCCATCAGCAGCACAGCGCTGAAGGTACCATACTGATTATCGTAACGATGATCAAATATTCAAATATAGTTGCTGGTTACTTTTTATAGATTCGTATTAATACAAAATATTGCTAATATTCAACAACAATCAACTAATAAATTATGATATGATGATAACTTAAAGATTAAGTTACCCTGCAGTATAGAAAACCATTAAAATGAGCTCCACCTTTAGCAGCTACAACTTCAACTTAAACTTTATTGTCCCAGAGGGGAAATTTGTCTTGCAGCCAGGTAAAACAGAGAACATACAGACATAGGCACACGGACTCAGGGTACGAAAAAAACATGACAAAAGTACATGAACACATGAATACATCAAGAGACAACAGGAAACTTAGAGTATGTTTATCCATCGCTTAATCATCAGCCACCAGTAGTTAAAAGGGAAGCTAATCATCAGCTGGGTCATCATGAGCATTTAACAGTTTGGTGGCCTGACCTGCAGGTCTTTGGTAGTCTAACTCTCCGTCCGGAGGGTAGGAGCTCAAATTCTCCATACAAAAGGATGAAGAGGACAACATTAGTGATGTTTACGTATTAATGCATCAATAATTATAATCCAAGAATATAATGGATATTATTCTGCATAATGACTACTTTTACTTTTGGTGCTTTAAGTTTAAATTTAAAAGTTTAAATGTTAATACTTTTGTAATTTTACTCAAGTAAAATTCATGACTTTTACTTGTTAAAGAGTATTTCTACACCGTAGTATTGCTACTTTTACTTAAAACATGTGAATACTTCTTCCACCACTCCTGTCAGTTGAAGTTTTAATCTTTGTCTTCCTCTCAGGTGAAAGTGAGAGATGGTCAGCAGATTCAGAGCAGAGTGAGAGCTCTCGACACCCAGTACAGATCTCTGGTGTCCCTCAGCAGCAGCAGGTTTTCTTCAGTTTTCACTTTTAGAGCTTCTGATCATCTTTTACTAAACGACTGATATAAATATACAGTATATCACTGTTTTACTCCTTCATCTGTCTCTATTCATCCATCCCCCTCTTCTTCCGCTTACTCATTCTCCTCTCCTCTCCTCTTGTTTCCTCCTCTCCCCTCCCCTCCTCCTCCTCTCCCCTCGTCTCCTCCCCTCTGGCAGGAGGAGACAGTTGGAGGCTCAGTTGAAGTTGTTTGAGTTCTTCTTTGACTGTGACGAGCTGGAGGCCTGGCTGTATGAACGCTGGTTGAGGCTGCAGACTGCCGGACTCGGACGAGACCTGAACCACATCCAGCTGGCCCAACACAAACACAAGGTGGACTACATGAACACACACTTTCATCTTCAGCACCAGGGGAAACATTTCTGATAAATCATTCCCTTAAATAAAGACTTTATGCTCAATATTCTTATTTTATTCTCTCAGTTAAAGCTGCTCAGCGGAGTTTTCTTATACAACACATTTGGCTCCATGCTAGAACCACCTGTACGAACAGATGAATTCTAAAGTACATACGGGAACTTTAAGAGAACTTTAAGAGAACTTGGCATTCAACAATATTCTTGTATTTAGATTTTTCTCTGAGGTATGAACACATTTTTAAGAGTGGTCCAGACCTTTTGTATGAGTCATGTACAGATCGTCTGCTTTTCTCTACAGGGGAAAAATACTTGTTTGACTTATTATATTTCCTTCATTTAAATGAATCTGGAATTTGAGTATTTTACTGAAATCTACTAAAACAAAAGTAATGCCTAAATAAAAAATAAGGCAAGTTTATTTGTACAGCACATACATAAAGGAAATTCAAAGTGCTTTACATAAGGCAATAAAATATATGTGTATATATCCATAAAGAAAGAAAGAAAAACGGCATAAAAACATTAAAACTAAAAGAATAGAAGCCTTTTTAAAGGACAACTAAAATCAACGGCTTGTTGTGAAGTTAATTTTTTTTTTTTTTAGAGATTTAATTGATTTATTTTGGCATGGCAACTTGGGCTTTGTGCTAGCAAAATTATCTCACACCAACAGCTGCCTTAGTGCCTTTAAGCAAGTTACTCTACAAGTGCACCTCCTGTTGGCTCATTGTTGTGTCTAAATAAGTATATTAACCACACAAATTAGTCATGTAAATGGATGATTTGTAAGTTTAGGGCCTGAATTACTGATTAGAGGGAATGATCTAAACTTTATCACCTGACACGTAAAAGGATCCTTACGTTGTTGTCTTTTATTACCTTTTTCATTTTTGATTGTTTAAAAGAAAAATTAGAAATCACGTTTTGTTATTTTCTATCATATATATATATATATATATATCATATAAATTACTGTGCCATATTTAACAGATTTTCCCTGAAACCTTCGGTTATTATATTAATTTAAATCACAGTAACAGCAAGACTTTATAATAATAATAATAATAATAATAATAATAATGACTGTACTTTAATCCGTGTTAGATTTATGTTGTTTTATGTATGCATTATGTTAAGTTCTGTACGTCAGCCTGTTTTTCTTTGTCTGTCCTTGTGTATTTTGTCTCCATCGTTGTGTCTGTAAAGTCTCTATTCAGTGGTTTGTTTTTGCACACAAAAATTGATGTATGCAGATAGAATTGTTTTAACAAAGTGAAAGTCCTTTTGATTCATATCGGGCCGATCAGTTTGATAAATTAATCTGATTATGTTCTGTCAGGTTCTGGAGGCGGAGCTTCAGGCCCAGGAGTCTCTGTACCAGGGGGTTCTGGGCCGAGGTCAGGATCTGCTGTCCAAACAGAATCAGGGCAACCAGCGAGCCATCCAGAAGTGGATCCGCACCCTGAAGAAGCAGTGGAGCCACCTGACCGACGAGGCGACGGGACGCCGTGACAGACTGCAGGCCGCCGCAGCCATTAAACAGGTAAACAAGGAAACAGGTAAAGAAAGAGTAACGAACCAGGAAGAACAGACGAGGGAAAAAAGGTGATTTGTTTTCTTCAACGTAAAACATTTGAGTGTGTTTTGTCTGTTTCTCTGTGCTTTTCAAATACTGTGATGATGTCACAAGCAGGTTTTTTGACCATCCAATCAGGCCTCTTGGTCTCCGGCTCAGTTACTGAGTGTGGTTTGTGGGGACTGGATCCAGGTTTCCTCAGATCTTCTTTAAGACAGTTTAGACAACACAGCCAACTACTTTTCCTCTGCTCAGTACTTTGCAGATGTGGCGGAGGCCGACTCCTGGCTGGGCGACAGAAAACCGCTGCTGACCAGCGAGGATCATGGGAAGGATGAGTCGAGCACGGCGGTGTTGCTGCAGCGCCACCTGCGGTTGGAGAAGGAGATGGCGGCCTACGGCTCAGAGATAAAGAGGCTGTCAGAGCAGGCGAGGAGCGCAGCGCAGCTGACAGCTCTGACTGTAAGTATAAACTCAAATCATACTTCAGTGTAGCTGCGAGAGTCTGCATGACGGACACGCCGTCTGCTCACGTCTGCAGAAAATTTTGTGTGTAAACGTATAGAACAGATTCGCTGATTATCTATAGTATATCCTGACTTTTCATTGGATGTGTCATGGTATTGTTTTATTTTACACACATTTTACTTTATAATCTTTAGTTTGTTTTTATTTTCATATGATTTTACCTTTAACGTGTAACTTAAACCCCTGAAAATCTTGTCTTTGCTGACCTCCAGTGCTTTAACTTCTTTCATTGCTGCAGTGATGTAAAAGTGTACTCCAGTGTGTGTCAGTACAATGTGACATCACTCTCAGGTTGGTTACAGGTGCAACAAAGGGTCCAACCCTGGTTGGATGTGGTTTCCACTCCTTCACAATTCAGCACGAACAAAACAAAATAGATAGTTCTGCTTGAGCCGACTTGAATCGCACATAAACAAAATACCATGTGTGTTAACAGCACTATCAGAAATACACACTAATAAACACACATTTACAGGGTTTGTAGTGGCTGACAGTCCACACTGAAGAGGCTCTTTAGTGTCTGTCCAACATTTAAAAGTTGTAAAAACATGAAATTTAAATTTGTCACAACGTCTCCACCACCTGCTGCTGTTTGATACACATACAAAAATCAAATCTGCCGCCTCATTTGCCGCCTGCGCTCCATTTTAAAGGTTTTTTTAAAGGGTTTCCGCTACAGAACAAGTCAGAAGTCGGAAGTGAAACTTGAAACCAGAGAGGGCAGAGAAACGAAGCGTCTCCGTCTGATGTTAAGTTACTCTTTAAGTTGTCACGTGATGGTTTATATTTCTAAAAACGCGCTCCTCTTGTGTAGGCGGAGCCTCAGCAGAGTAAGATGATCCAATACAGCGACTCCTCTGGAGAGGAGGAGGGGCCAGGAGCGGTGACATCACCTCCACATAGCGCCAGGGGTGGGAGGGGCTCCGGGAGCTCCCCCCTTCAGAGTGAGGACAGCAAGGCCAAGGTCCGCTTCAGATACAGCAGAGGTACTGGAGGTCTGCCCTGTGTCACTGCCACACAGCAGGGCATCATGGGACATGACACAAACATTAAACGTCAGTTTTTGTCAAACTAAATCAGCCAAACTCTAAATGATGTTTGGTCACCTGGACAGCAAAGTGTGAAAGGCAAAACAATTGTTACATTAAAAACTGTAATAACACATTTTCAGTACGTGATATTTAGTTTCTTGTGTTGGATCACTTCTGATTGGTTTGTCCTCATTAAAACCACTATAACCAGTGAAAGATCTGACTGGACTGTGACTGAGTACTGGCTGATTGAACCTCTGGTTAGATGTCATTGTTTGTTGAAGCTTAACTTATTAAAAATTAGAATACATTAGTAAGAGATTAATAATGTTGGTAATCTGATACATTTGGTTCATTGTCCAGCCGAACTTTCCCTTCCTCTTTACCTCCTGTAAGACCTGCAGGAAAGGTGACCTCAGGTAAAGGAAGTGTTAAAGTAAAAAAGAAAAGATTAAAAAATCAGGAAAATCCTTCAGATGTGAAACTTTAAATGTAATTTGAACTAAACTGATTTTCAGGTCAGTTTCCGTGGGATCGTAATGAGATTGTAACCATCGTCAGCTCTGAGCCGGATGGAGACCGGGTCCTGGCCAGAGACAGCCGAGGAAACCAGCAGCTCGTCCCCAAAACCTACCTGACCCTGCTGCCAGCCACTGTACGATCAATAATCAATTCCATTTAAATTAGATCACTTATCAATAACCTCTAAATCAATGTCCTCAAGACTACCTGTAAAGCTTTTAGATCAATAATAAGTCGAATCATTGTCAGACAGTACTTCATGTAAAATCCTCCGTCCTCCTCTCTCTGCTCAGGCTCCTCCCCCCACCCCACCCGCCTCCACCAATGGCGTGCCAGAAAGCCCGAGCAGGAAGTTGAATCGTCCGAGGCGCAGCCGCTCGATGCGTCGCAGCACGACTGAGATCCAAACAACATGGCTGCCGGACCCACAGTACCAGAGAGACACCGTGGAGAGCACGCAGGCCAGCCTGGACCAGGACTACAACTCCCTGTACAACCTGGTCAAGGTGACAGGGGCAGCATGGGAAATGTAGTTTGATAATACTGGAGTTTGTGTGAAGATTAAAACGAAGGAAGGAAGTCAGATGGTGAAGATGCAAAAGTAAAAATCTTGAATTTACGGTTGTTTGTTTTGTGTTTTCAGTCAAAGACGAAGAGTCTGGAGGAGACGCTGCGTCTGCATCGATTCTACATCAGCTGCCAGGAGTTTGAGTCCTGGATGGAGGACAAGGAGAACATCCTGAACACCTTCAGCACTGACGCCGACAACCTAGGAGTCGTTCAGGCTAAATATGAGGTGAAGACACGCTGACTGAAAGAATTTAAATCACGTTCACGTATTAAAGGAATAGTTCAACAAAACATTTTGGGAAGTATGTTCTTTCTTTCAGAGAGTAGGATTTATTTGCATGTGCACAATTATCAAAAACCTGAATGTTGTATTTATATTGTGAACACAGTTTGTAAAGTTTCTTTCTAATAAAAGGCTGCGTGTCGGTCCGATAAAAGACTTCAGTGATGGATGGTCTCGTGTTTCCAGAGAACAGGAATAAGGGAATTGAAATGTCCTTCAAGATTGTGGACCACATTGATTTTCGGGTCACCCGAGGAGCGAGGAGACATAAAATAACATAATAGAGTCAGCCTGCACCTCTAAAGCTCACTGATTAACATGTTGTGTTTTTTAATCTGTACACAAGAAGAAATGTAAACCACAGTTTAGGGGGAGTTATGTGCTTAATAATTCAACTAATATTGAATTATCCATCTGAATTTGTGAACCCAAAAAAAGTGCATAATTTAAACCACATAAACTCAGATTGATGGTTTTCAGAGTAAAATATTTAAATTTTAGATTAAGCCTGTATTGAACTTTACTTCCTGTTCCAGAACTTCCTGACTGAGTTGGCGAGTGGGCGTGGCCAGTTGGATGACATCATCAGAAAGGCGGAGGAGCTGGTGAAGAGCCGACACAGTAAACAGAGAGAGATCCAGGCCAGACAGAGGAGGGTTTCCAGCAGGTACAAACTAAACATCTTGGTCCAGATACAGTCAGAAGTGACACTGATGTACTGATTAATGAGAGCGAAACACACCCTGAAATGATCTTTAATGTGGGAACCAGTGTGGAGTCCTCAGTCAGAGTCTACCAATCTGTATGTGAGTCTTGTCTCCCGTCCCTCGTGTCTGCAGGTGGGATCGGATCCAGCAGTTGAAGGATGAAAAAGGACACGAACTGCTGAGTACAGCAGACGTCCAGTCCTTCCTGCAGAGCTGCGAGGAGGCTAAAGCTCAGCTGCAGGGTCAGCTGTCCCAGATCAACACCGTGGACGTGGGCTGCAGCTCCTACTCCCTGCTGGCTGAGGAGAAGAACCAGGCTCAGGTCCTCAGAGACATCCAGGCCCTGGAGAGCAAGATCGCCTACCTGAAGAGCGTTGCCAAGATGTAGGGGTCTGATTTAGACTGTAGAAAAGTAATTTACTGGTTTTCTTATGAAAGAAGAAACCTGAGGAGGGTCTAATGAAAAGTTTTTTTGTCTCATGAAACCTTAATGTCAGATTTGTTGCTGTAGAAAACCCTTCAAAACCCAATTTAATAACTTCCAAATGATACGTGATTTGTTTCTGAGATTCTTGCTGCTAATTTTTTATTTAAGACTATTACGGATAGTTGAGGATCTAAAAGAAGACCGATCACAGTGTCGACTGTAAAAATGATAATGGCTGTTTCCTGGTATGATTTAAAAGACTTCACAACTCTGGTTTAGGCCAAAAGTGGATTAGAAAAAATGATGCTGAAATGTTTTAATATGAAAGTTTAGAAGAGCTGGTTTGGTCTTTTTCATGTCAACTGCATCTTCTAGTCACTGATGTTACGTCCTGTGATACAGGAAGCAGGACTGCAGTCCAGCAGAGAGTGCAGCCATCGTGGAGGAGGTTCGGGGTCTGGAGGCTCTGCTGAATCAGGTTTGAGTTCAATTCATCATCACAGACTGAACTGTAGTAGTCACATGTCCTTTGATCTGTAGGATCTGTGATGAACAGAGTGCTGAAGCTGTAAGAAACACCTTCAGACTTCTGAATGACGATCTTTGAGCTTAATATTCTGTTGATATGACAGATAAATCCTACTCATGATTTCTTACTTTTAAGATACTTCAGGCCTCTAGTTTCATGTCAGTATGTGAAAAGCCAGTGTTACAAGCCTGAAAAGGTGGAGCTAATTAATAATAATGATCTGCTACTATACTTTCATTTGTCCTTTTCCTGTTCTGTCCTTGTGTATTTTATCTGTTTGTATCATTGTTGTATCTGTGAAGTCATTATTCAGTGTTTTGTTTTTGCACCAATTATAATAATGATGAGCACAAAATGAATAAATTGAATTTGTGGACCAGCTGAAGCTTCAGGCAGCAGACAGACAGCAGCTCCTGGAGGAGGCCCGCAGGCTGCAGAGCTTCCAGCAGCAGGACAAGGAGCTGCGGCGCTGGGCCGGCTCGGTCCAGGAGCGCCTCGTGCAGGAGGAGACGGCCGTCGACGTGGCCTCAGCTGTCGCCCTGCTGAAACAACACCAGGACCTCCGTCTGGAGATGGAGGAGCAGAGGAGCAGGTAAAGACTGCTGGTTCTCCCTGTTGGCTCAATGTTCAGTAGACACAGGAAGATGTATTTGTAGTTATTTAATTTGTAAGATGGAAAACAAATTGAGTCAAATTTGATTTATGTCACACAGAAAAGCTCAATATTAATAACTGTCAGTGGACATGATCTGTATTTGTACCCGTACCTGTGTTTTCTCAGGTTGAAGGAGATGGAGAAGTTGGGGAAATCTCTTCAGCAGGGCTCGTCCAATGGGAAGACAGGGGGTGTCGACATCCAACAAACCCTGGACAGTCTCAGTGCTGTTTGTTCCAAGCTTGATAACTTGTGGACCAGTAAGAAGGAGTTTTTGGAGCAGGGGGTGGAGCTCCAGAGGCTGAACCAGGAAGGAGACCGGATCGAGGCGGCGTTGTCTGGACACGAAGCCAGACTC
Organism: Oplegnathus fasciatus; assembly: GCA_003416845.1. Taxonomy (NCBI): domain Eukaryota; kingdom Metazoa; phylum Chordata; class Actinopteri; order Centrarchiformes; family Oplegnathidae; genus Oplegnathus; species Oplegnathus fasciatus. The sequence continues at coordinate 173,386 of NTHP01000510.1, read as the reverse complement.
AGGGTCAAAGATGTCGGGGTGAGGATGCTTCACTCAGACCTGTTTTCATGGTCCATCTCTGAAATTCAAACCCGTGATGTTTGACTCCATTTTGAATCCTAAATATACATTTACAGTGAATTGAAACATGAAAGCAGGACAGACGTTTTGTTTCAAACAACATAAGTGACGTATTTTTTGAGCATATATGTGTGTTTATTGATGCAGGACTCGGTGGACAGTGTCCACGGTCTGCTGGGCCGACAGGAGGAGCTGGAAGGTCTCTTGAAGGCTTTGGACCAAAGAGTCGATCATTTCACTGAACGCAGCCAGGAGCTCATCGACCAACAACACTACGCTGCAAAACAGTAAGAGAACACAACAGAACCGTCAGCGTCCAGACATGTGGAAACTTGGCCCTTAGTTCAAGATGAATAAAATCACATTAAGACCACAAAACTTTCAGTGGAAGTAAAAACATGAAAATCATTTGGAGGAATCGAGTATGTAACTGGGCTTCGCTACATGGGTGAAATTAACTTCATAATATTAATAAGAATATTGGAATTTGAGCCCAGCCAATAAGAGCTCATCACAGATGCTGTATATGAGTATTGATATGTCAGCTGATCAGTAGATGTCAGTAGAGAAATGTCAAAGATTAAATCAAAGTTTAAACCTGCAATAAGTGATTTTTTTGGCCACTTGTTTTCAGCAGAAACAAGTAGTGACACAACTTTGACATATCTTCACCTTTTTAAGTGATGATGACTACAATAACTTGTAAAACTCTAACACGATATGATCATATAATTATGATGCCACTGAAAGTTGATAAATGATGATCATGGCATAGTCACGTCTCACTCTGTCAGCTTTATGAACTCTACCTGCCTAACAATGTTGATGTAAAGACAAAAACACAAAACAAACTGTAAGACATTTCTACTAATGTCTTACAGTTTCCAGTCAAACAAATCAAAGTTAACTACCTAACTAGTGATAAGTATGTAATGCTGTTTTAAAAATACTGAGTTTATCTTAAAGCATCAAGGAGAGGAGCAGGAGCGTCCAGAAGGCCAACAAGAAGCTGAAAGACAGCAGCAGGCAGAGGAGGAGTCTGCTGCTGGCCTCAAAGAAATATCAGGTATTCTTAATATATTATCACACCGTGATTGTTTATATAAAGAGCCGATATCTGTGTTTTATTTTTGTCCTGATGTCAGTCCTGATGCCTCAGTGTAGGGGGACGCTTCCCCCTTGGTTCAATACTTTGGTCCATGAAACTCCACTACATTTATTAATTAATTAACAACCAGCATCCTTAAAATGCATCCTGTATATTTGAGGTCCTCAGAGGATGACTGCTGATGTTTTTGGTGACCACATGGACTTGGATAACGCTGCTGTCAGCCAGTGTTTCAATATTTATAAAAGGCAGATTCTGATGAAATTTGCTGATTACATTCCTGTTCTCCAGAGGATCAACCTCGAACATTTTTAGTTCCACCACTGGTTCTAACAAGGCCCTAAGTAAAGTCTAGCTAAATCATCAATATATTGTTAGGTCTGTCCAACACCTTTGTGTGGGGTGTACTGAACATTGCAGCCACTTGGGGCTTTAAAGTCAAAACATGACGAAACTTTAATTGTAATTCCTGTGGGAGAAACAAACAAATGTTATATATTCATATTTTAATGTTAATCAGTCATCAGGGAGAGATTCATTCGTTTTCCTGATGTTTTGTGTTGCAGGAGTTCCAGAGAGATGCAGACGAGCTGCTGCTGTGGATGGAGGAGAAGTTTAAGGTGGCGGAGGACGAGTCGTACCGCGACCCCACCAACATCCTCCGAAAGCTGAAGAGGCACGAGGCGGCCGAAAAGGAGATGCAGTCTAACCAGGTCTGGCTGGACAGACTGGTTCAGGTAAACTGCTCCTCACTGGTTCAGGAAGAAAACGTGACCTGTCACACTGCGTAAACACAGATTAAATCATGTATGTGTATGTTCAGCTGGGGCAGGAGATGCTTGCTGAAGAGCACTACAACAGTCAGAGCATCAGGAGGAAGTCTACTCAGCTCAGCAGCCGATGGAAGAGACTTCAGGACAAGATGGCTGACAGAGGAGACAAACTCAGACAGGCGGGACAGCAGGAGCAGCTGATGGAGCTGCTGCAGGTAAAACACTGAGAGAGAAACTGACTGGACTAACTGAGCTGCCTCACCCATAAACTGACTCCGGGATTGACTTATTTTAGTTTCTGTGTTAGTTAAAGTCATTCTTCCTTCCTCAGGATGCCAAACTGAAGATTGAGGCCATCCTGTGGATGCTGAACAACGCTGCCAAAGGTCACGACCTCCGCTCCAGCCGACAGCTTCTGAAGGTGAGGTCTACACTGATAGAACAGCAGCCATTTTATATGGGGTCCATGATGGTCCAGTCTAGTTTAATTACAGACAGTAGTCATTGTGGAACTGGAGCCTGTTAGCAGTCAGTCACTGCTGTGTTTCTGTGTGAAGGAGCACCAGCAGCTGGAGCAGGAGGCCAAGGAGCTGGCGGAGAAGATCAACTCCATCGTCAGCAGGGCCAAACACCTCGCCTCAAACCACTTCGACTCACAGAGGATCCTCCGGGAGACCGACACTTACCTCACTCTGTGAGTCGACTCTGTTTTTAGCTTCATCAGTCGGTCGGTACAAACTGAAAGATCTCAACAACTATTGGATGGATTGCCGAGAAAGTTTGTACAGACATTTATGGTCCCCAGAGGATCGATCTTACTGACTTTGGTGATCCCTTGACTTTTCCTCTAGACTAATTTTCACTTATCCAGTGTATCTTAAATAGTATCTTAACATCTACCAGATTACAGACATTCATGGTTCCCAGAGGATGAATCCTAATGTCAGGGGATCTGACTTTTCCTCTGTCGCCACCATGTGGTTGACATTTATGTTTTAAGTGAAATATCTCAACAACTGTTGGATGTATTGCCGTGACATGTCATTCAGACATTCATGTTCTCCTCAGGATGAACTGTAATAACTTTGGTGATCCTCTGACTTTTCATCTAGCGCCATCATCAGGTCGACATGTTAATGTGTCCAACACTTTGGTTTATGACCAAATACCTGCAGGACTACAGACATTCCCATCAGCCTTAAGATGCAGTCATGCCAAAATTTTCCTGGCGAAATTTGCTCACATTTATTAACAGCAGCAGTCCACAAAGCTATAGATTATATAGATTATAGATTACACAGCGTTTTATCAAACATTTTACCACCATTAATTTCTGTCACAATCCATGCACTCGCTATAGTCAGCATCTTTTCTTCTCTGCTGCTTGTATGTTTCACCTGCAGTCATAAAACAAGAATATAAACAAACCGTATCTCTTGAATGAAAGGTCAATCAACACGGTGAACATTATACTTGCTTAGCATCGGCATTGTTGTTTTGTGTTGGCATCGTCATTGTGAGCATTTAGCTCAAAGCACCACTGTATATTATTATTAACTTCTGATAAAACTCTACAATGTCTTATATAATCTTGTCTTTGTAACTGTGAACAGTGTGTCTTATAAACAATGATAAATCATCTTCGTGCTGCAGGTTCAAGTCTCTCCAGAAGCCTCTGGACCGGCGTCGAGCTCAGCTGGAGGCGTCGGTGCTGCTTTTTGGATTTTATCATGATGTGGACCTGGAGCTCAGCTGGATCTCTGAACATGTTCCTGCCTCTGGATCTACAGGATACGACAAGTCTCTGGCTGGAGCCATCAGCCTCATGCAGAAACACAAGGTACCAGCTGGATTACAGTTTATTATTTGATTTGTTCATCCAAACGGCTCAGCATGAGATAATGACGGTGAAAAAGACCTGAAGGGTGATTTGTGACATAAAGGTCCATTTTATTTTACATCCTAACTTATCCGAATCAAAATAACCGCTAAAACAAGATGTGTTCACCTAGGAGTTGCAGGCAGAAGTGACTGCCCACCGAAAACACCTGAACCACGTCCTGGAGAAGGGGCGGAGCCTGGCCAAATCCAGCAAATCAGACGGAGAGGAAGTGCTCCAGAGGTGCCGTTGAGTCTCTCTTCAGAGCCGACTGTGCATTTCATGTCAGAATTTCCTGTTCTCTCTGATAAATGACTATGTGGACCGTCTCTTGGGTTTTTTTTTTTGCAGGTGCAAGCACCTGAGTGCAGAGTGGGAGGAGCTAGAGGAGGCCTGCAACATGAGAACAGCTCACCTGAGCAAGGCCGTCACCAGAGAACAGGTGAGACGGATAGAAAGATGTGATTATTATTTGGAATTGAAGAAGGTTTTAAAAACACGCTGCAGCAAAGTGTAGTGAAGTCTGTTGGGTTCAGATGACACGATAACAGTCCGACTTGACAGACGTAGAGCGCCGGGAAAGGAAATGGCCGTCAGACGAGACAATTGATCATTTTATCCTGTGTAGTGTATCATAATGGACGACAGCCACATCTGACAAAAAGACGAGTACAGAAGGTTTTTACTGATCCTCTTCGGACGCCGCTAAAAGTGTAAATCTGAGAAACTGTTTTGGAAGCATTTTGTGCTGAATTTTCTCTGAATGTCTCCAGCTGCTGCTGGACTGCTCAGAGCTGGAGTCCAGGCTGACCGAAACACTCACTCTGGTGAACACTGACGACTACGGCAAAGACCAGCTGGCCACACAGAGTCTCATCACCAAACACCAGGTACAACACACACTCTGAGAGGTCTTAACCAAAACAATAGGGGACCTCAGGTCGTTCCCTGTGGAACTCCTTCTCAAAGTGAAACTTTTGTCCTGCATCTTTTGCATAGATTAAACCCTTATTTTTGTCCACCTGTTTTAAACTAAACTTTTTAACAAAACTGCACTCACAACATGTATGATGGGAAAATGTGAAGTGTACCTGCTTGTGTATCTGAACAGTATCCTCATGATTCCTTTGCTGTAGGTGGTGGAGGGCCAGCTGGAGGTGCTGGAGGTGGAGGTAGAAGAGTTAGGAGACCAGGTGGAGCAGGCAGTTCAGAACTGGAGCCTGGAGGAGCTCAACCGGCCCTACAGTCGCCTCAGCAGTCTGAACCAGCAGCTGCAGCACCAGGCTGCTCTCAGGTAACGATGGGCTACGATTTCTGATGCAAAGAGCAGCAATTGTTTGCCGAGGATTTTACAGTACCTTAATTTCCTCCACGTGTCACTGCTGCAGCTCCACCTGCTGACCGTGTTGGTGAGCGCTCAAACCAGCGCTCAAACTACAATGAGTAACTTCTTGTTATTTTTACAACACCTGCATGAACCCTTTCACCTCACATCTCTTTGCTTCACATCTCTCCCACACCTCTCCCGTGCCCTCCAGGGGAGACACCCCACAGTTTGAAAACCTCTGCTTTAGACCGTTACAGATGTAATTTAAGTCTTTGTATCTTTATGGGCTGTGTGTTTTTTTCCTGTCATCACTTGTGTGCAACTTATTCACCCTCATGTAGGGTTGCCTGGGTGTCATCAGAGAAAAAGAGAGTAAAAGACAGAGTAAACCTCTTGTATTTACTCTATATTCTGTATTTGTCTCTCTCTATGAACCTGTCTACCTGTGTGTCTAACTGTCCATGTGTCTCCTGTCAGGGGTCAGAGGTTAAAGGAAGTCCTCCATCTCCACGAGTTCATACGAGAGTCATCAGAGTTAGAGGACTGGATGAACCAGCAGAGACAGACGGCAGAGTCTCAGGACCTGGGAAACGACTACCAACATGTCCAGGTCACATCTCATTAACAGGACTCTGAACCAGAGACCCACAGATAGATCAGACAGGCTGATATTGCACAACACTGGCAGATATATCTTTATCTTTATATATGTCTGACAATAACTAACAGTAAATGTCAGTAGTAAATTGTTCCTCTCACTACATAAACCGGTCACTATTCTTTAATAACCAAATTTAAGGATCCTTATACTTTTTTTTGGTGTATATTATGTTTTTATCTTAGAAAATTAATATTTGCCAATATATCACTGTCAAATTTTTTAAACTACAAAATACTGTTATCTGTACCAGAAATCTAGTAATGGTCAGGCTCCGCCATATACCAACTATTAATAGTACTAGTATTGTATTGAAAGGACCATACTGGTGTTTATGCATGGTCTCATGGTCATGGTCTGTGTCTATACCTGTGTAACTACCATCATAGATTTTTTTATTAATTGTCATATTAATCAGCTGTTAAACTGTTTTCTCAAGATTTTAAATGTGTATATAATCTATATAATAATGATATAATATATGTACGCACCATTTTATGTATCAATATGATGAGAAAGTCTTGTTCATAAGAAAACAGTTTATCTCAAGATAACAAGAAAATTAAAGTTTCTGTGTTTGTGACGTTTCAGTTGCTTCGTGGGAAGTTTGAAGGTTTCCTGAAGCAGCTGGAAGTCGGAGAAGAGAGACTGCAGAGCTGCAGCGACCTGGCTGCTCGACTGATCCGCAACAAACATCCACAGAGCTCTGCTGTCAGAGAGACACTGCAGCAACTCAGGTACACTTCACATCCACATTAGCATTTCCAGATCATTTTCTGAAGGTTCATCAACCACACTGAACTGCCAAAACACAATAACACTGACCTTTTCATGTGGGTGCGTGTGCATCACTCAAGCTATCAAATGAACACCATTTCCATTTAAACGGCTTGCTGCCATTTTCAAAACGCTACTTGTTGTATAGATATGAAACGTGAAGAACTATTTAGTCAGTCATCTTATTTGGGAAGGCAGGAAGACAGAAGAGTTAAAGGAAGGTCTTCAAGAGTAGATGCAGCTTTGTGTTTGACGTCTATCTCACACATCTGATTCATCTTTCTTCATGTCTTATTTTTTCTTTCTTTCTTTGGCCCTCATTTACAAAACGAACATACGACAGAAAAATGGCCGTACGGTCATTTCCACACAAAGCTCAGCATTTATCAATATGGACGAGAGCGGAGGCTACGATCAAATCTCACGTCAAGTCTCAACTCGTGTACGCAAGTTTTCGAGTCAGCGTGGACTTGCGGTGCAGCGTAGTAAATCTGGCTGAGTTGTTAAGACCATTCTGACTGGCATCTAAGCATATGCAGACACGTATTCATCATCTAAAAATATGTAGCCTGTGGCAAAATATCTACTTTGTAAAGGCATCAACTATGTGTCATATATCCCTAACATAAACAAGTATTTTCAAATTGTTTGCAATCTACGGAGTTCACAGTTTTTGATATAAGATTAATTTATAGACTATACATATCACAGATGTATAAATTAAATATTCAAACCTCAGCTGGAGTTTGATTGACTGCGGCAACGCTGTCGACCGCAGCAGTGATTTTATTCCATACAGCATTCCTCCGACTTCCTTTGATGCCACTTTTCAGGCTGCCAAATAAAACTAGTGGTTTAATTGAACTTGTGACGTCAGCGTTTCTGTCTCCAGGTCGGAGAAGTTCCTCTTCTTGGCCGGATTACGTTTCTCTGTGTCGTAAACTCTCGGGGCGAGGCCTCTAAACAGAGAATATAGAGGGGCGTGATATTTAAATGATGACGCCACATTTATCAACGCCCGATCATTCTTACGCTGGAATACGAACGTTTCATGAATCACATGTGAAACCTGTTGTAAGATGATTTCTGCACTCGGATCTGCGCTGGTTTCTATGCTAGACTGATAAATGAGGGCCTTTGTGTTAATTCTGATGTTTGTTTGCAGTGCATGCTGGGAGGATTTGAAGGGCGTGGCCAAGGAGCGTCACGATCAGCTGCAGAGAGCCGAGGAATGTCACCGCTTTTACCAAGACCTGACTGATGCACTGACACTCATCCAGGTACAGCATATATCTATGCGTTTTTATCAATACATCACATCCATCCATACAGACCTACAATTCTCTCTCTCTCTCTCTGTAGGAGCGACAGAAGAGCATCCCTGACGACGTGGCGAAGGACTTGCGAGGAGTGATGTCACAGCTGAGGAAACATGAAGCTCTGCTTTATGAGCTGGCCGTCACAGAGCAACAGGTAGAGACACGCAGAGAGACGAGAGTTAATCATTCATTTAGCAAAAATCAGGATTTCATCAAGTCAGAACAGCTAAACAGAAAGTAAAGTTTGAAAACAGTTATTAACCTGAAAACACCTGCAGCCACGGCTTTATTTGTAGACCTGCACACTGGAGGCGTCAGTGCACATTATTTATTACATTCACCCCTCACATCTTCACATCCCGACTAATGACTTCCTGTTCTGTCTGTGCGACACGTCCGCTGTGTGCTACTGGTTTCAGATGATGTGATGAGGCTTGGTGTGTGTGTGTGTGTGTGTGTGTGTGTGTGTGTTGCACTTAACAGTTATTACAGATAAAAATCCAGTAGAAAAATATACTTAGAAGTGTCTCAAGTAAAAGTACTAAAATGTCTCCTGTGACTGATATCTGATTCTATGTGACATTATTAGATTGTTCGTAATGAAGCATCAGTGTCAGAGCAGCATGTTACTGTTGGAGCTGCTCCAGGTGGAGCTGGTTTGTTGTAGGTTAACATAAAACAATTCACTGGACTTTTTTTGTGAAGTTGAAAATGATCAGCGGTATCCTGTAAAGATTCTCAAGGACGATCACACAGTTATGTTGTTGGTTTGTTTTTTATGTGCTGCAGTTGCAGGAGCAGCTGGATGCTGTCGACTCCATCCTGGAGCTCTGCACACCTCAGTTGAAGCTCCGCATACAGAAAGTGCAGCAGGAGGTGTTGGAGCGGTGGGAGGAGCTTCGACTCCACATGGAGCAGAGGCAGGACGAGCTCAAACTGGCATGCCAGAGATACCAGTTCCTTAACACGGTGAAGATGGACGGACAGATAAATGAATAAACATCACTAATAATCCCATCATGCTTCTCAGATCTTAACCATGTGTCTTTGTGCTCTCCAGGTTCAGGATTACTTCCTGTGGTGCAGCCAGCTGATTGGTGCGATGGCTGCTGAGGAGAGCATCAGAGACGTGGCGACTGCCGATCTCCAGCTGGCCCAGCACCAGCAGCTGTGGGCCGAGATGGAAGCCAGACAGGAGACCTACCAGCAGGCTCTGGACATGGGAAAGGAGCTGCAGACACAGGACAGGAGCAACAGGAAGGAGGTGAGATTTTAAATTGCTGGGTGTTTTGGTGCAGTCTGGTGTCAGAGGTGTTTATCTGTGTTCCTACGTGGTTCTTTCAGGTGTTGGAGAAGCTAGAGGCCCTGCAGGCAGAGCGAAACAAACTGGAGGAGCAGTGGAACAAGAAACAAAGCTGGTTAGAAACTGTTCACCTGGAGCAGGTCTTCTACAGAGATGTTAACAGCATGGACAAAACCTCCAGTTCACAGGAGGTACACCCATTCTTTGTGTTTGCTCTCCAGAGGAAATGAGAAACATTACTTTAGTGGTCTGATCAGTGGTAAAATCTCCACAGATCCTGTTGCAGAACAGCACTCTGGGAAACACCGTTGACGAGACGGAGGGTTTGATCAAACGCCATGAAGCTTTTGAGAAGCTGCTCAGCTCGCAGGAGGACAAGGTCTGCTCTGCTTCTCTTCTCTCTGTACTCCGATGTAGGGCTGCAACTAGCCATTATTTTCACTACCAGTCATGTTTTCATTTAATCAATTGATCCGTTATTCTCAAAATTGTCACAAAATAATACAAAATGCCATCTTAAGTTCCCAGAGTCAGAGGTGGTGTTGTCAAATGTCTTTAACTATTTTGAATTAACTAATAATTTGGACACTTTTATGGATAAGCGGTGTAATGAAGAAGTAACGTGTCCTGTCTGTCACAATATGTTGGTGCTTAATTTTTTATCTACAGCCTCTTGTTGTTGAGGATTGGTAATAAAGTAAATAAATAATAAATACGTTTTTATAATTAAAATTCACCTCTGAAAACTGGCCCGCGTTAACTGACACGACCTTCTAGATGACCTTAGAGGGGATGTAGACTTTTAGGGTTTTTGCATTTTGTCATCTGGCCGACGTCATGACCCTTTACCTCGGGGTCAGGTGCTGAAATGTTTTTTTCATTAAAATTTTCCCTCCGTGTGTTTGTTCCAGCTGTCGTCTCTGAAGGAGCTGGCCAAGCGGCTGAAGAAGCAGCTGAGCAGAGAGAAGAGCGGGCGGGTCCAAACCAAACTCAAGGCCCTCCTCCAGCGACGTGATAGAATCAAGGAGCTGTCCGTCAAACGCAGGGAGGAGCTGGAGCTTTCCAGGATGTTGTGTATCTTCAACCGAGACGTTGCTGAGGTATCCAACTAACCAATCGGAGACTCATCATTCGTATATGACAATATTGTCAAGGATGTTTTAATTTGTTATCTTTAAATGAATAAAATATGACCAAAATGAACTAACACCAAAGAACAATGGCTCAATTGTGTTTCAGTTAAATTGTTTGCAGCTAATTTCTGAGAAGGTTCCTCTTGTTTTTATCTGGTATATCTACAATGTGTTCAGAAAGCCTGTCTGTTTGTTTTAAGCGATTACCTGTCTGTCTGCCAGGCTGAGGAGTGGGTGTCTGAGCGGATGCAGAAGATGGCGGAGGATGGTAAAGCCGACCTCAGCAATCTGCAGGCCAAGATGAAGCTTCTCCAGAAACATCAAGTGTTTGAGGCCGAGATCCTGGCTCACAGCCAGATCATCAGCTCGGTACTGCTGGTAAGATGAGATGAAATGCGACGAGGTTTGATGATATGAAGTGAAATGGGATGAGGTGAGATAAGAGAGATATGGTTAGATATGATTAGATAAGATGTCAAATGGGGTAAGGGAGACGTGAGACGTGTCTCTCAAATTCATTGAAGTACATCGTACAAATTAAAACGTCTGAAACGTCATGGTGCAGACCGTCTTCTTGTTCTGTGCCTCCAGGCCGGGGAGGAGCTGGTCTCTCTTCACCATCCGAGATCCAAGGAGGTGAAGAGGAGTGCAGCCACCCTGGAGCTCCACTGGGAGGAGCTGAAGAAGGCCATGGCTACCCGAGGGAAAGCTCTGGAAGATAACAGGGACTTCCTAGAGTTCCTGCAGAAAGTCGAAGAGGTGGAGGCCTGGATCAGACACAAGGTGGGAGCTAACGGATGGAGGGATGAATGGTGTGTTTACTGTGTGTTTACTGTTTGTTTACAGTGTGTAATCTTGGTCTCTGACCTGTCTGTGTTTTAGGAGGTGATGATTAATGTCGGAGATGTTGGGAAGGATTATGAACATGGAGTTCAGCTGCTGAAGAAACTCAGCGAGTTCAGGGGAACTGGAGATGGGGTGAGGGAGCACTGTGGTGGGCTTATGATTGTCCTGTCAGTTAAATGTGTCAAAACAAGTCAAACTCACGTATTTACTCAGACATTTACTGTGTGTAGTCCTGCGTAGTACGGTTCCACTGTAAGTGTGAGTGCCTCTTAAATTATCACTAACCAAGCAGCTTATACTGTATATATAAAATCATACAGTGTAGTCCCATATCTTTGTAGCAAAGAGAATGGACCAAGCCTTTCTTGAAACACTGGGATCTGTCACGTCCGGTGAATTCTGGCAACAAAGGGAGGATGAGCCAGGCAGACAGGGAAGAGTTCACGGATTATTTGATTAGTTTAAGGTACATGAGCTTACAGGCAGGTACAGGTTCCAGGTAACAGGTTACAGGGTGCAGGGATCAGAAGCTCAAAGGCATGAAACGATAAAGCCACTATGACAAACTGGCAGTGAGTGAGTGAAAAGGGGCCGGTTAAATGACTGCAGGGAAGATTAGGGAAGTGGGACCAGGTGAGCAGGTGGGCGGGGAAGGTCAGGTGACTGGGACTGGAGGGAAAGGTGTTATGGCAGGGCAAGATGTAGTGGCTGGATGAGGGAGTGAGGTGGCTGGGATAGGAGACCAAGTCCGAGGGCATCTGGCGGACAGAAAGAGAATTCACGGGTTGGAGGAAGTGGAAATGTGGCTGGAGGAAGGAACAGAGGGGCAGACTGTGACAGGATCTAACAGTTATCATGTGACAATCCTTGTCTAGAACACATAACAATGTAAATGCAGGGCTTTATGGTTATTTCACATAGTCTGAAATCTGCGTCGTTTGATTGCCTCTTACCTTGTAGTGTTGAGTCTAGAAAACTTCAGCTGGAAATCAAGATACCACTCATCTATACCTTCAGCCCAGATTCCAGACATTTTCATCTAAGTTTAGTCTTGAATCTCAACACTTCTGAGACCCTTTAGTCTACGTCTAAGGGTTGGGTAAAGAAGTAGTTTGTACAACGTGTTGTCCGACCTTGTTTTTAGTTGTTCTGAACGGCCACACTGCAAGGTGGAGTGAAAGGCCTGCCGTCATAGAGAGGGGGGAGATGCAGTATTGTCTATGGGTATAACTGGGCACATTTTCAGAGAGTCTGCGCTTGGTTGTTCACATAAAAAGTGACAGAAATAGTTGTGTGAAGAATGAAAAGAAACCTGAGAGACAAGTTCAAACCCTGGCTCCTTTCTGACCTCCTCACAGCTGACCAATCGTAAAGTGGATGTGAGTATTGGATTGTAAGAAATAAAAGACAAACAAAGTCCAGTTTTTTTTTTAATCTTCTGTAGAATACCAGAGTAGGATGCAGTATAATGCCACAAGATACATGTATTATATACTGAAGGTGTTTTTATTCTGTAGGACGTGACGGTGGATGACGCTCACATCACAGCCATCAACAGACTGGCAGCCAGACTGGAGAAGAGACAGAGCGCTGAGGAACTGGTTACTGTTAGACAGAGGAGACAGCGACTCAACGACAGGTAACACTCACATTTAATCTCACCTCCGCGGGTCATTTTCTCAGTTTTACACTAAATGTCTCGTCTCTTCCAGGTGGAGCAAGTTTCACGGAGATCTGAACAATTACAAGAAGAAGCTGGAGGGGGCGCTGGTGGTCCACGCCCTCATCAGAGAGCTGGAGGAGGTTAGAGACAGAGCCAACGAGAAGGTCAGTCATCTGATACTACCTTAAAACTACACGCCAGATCACCTACTGAACACCTACAACACCTACTTACGTTGTTGTGGTGTGTTTTTCTTGTTCTGTCCTCGGTCTCTGTAGATGCTGCTGCAGGGTCAGGACTGTGGTTTTGATGTGGACAGCGTAGAGAACCTGATCAGACGCCATGAGGAAACAGAGAGAGAGGCCGGGGTCATCCAGGAGAGGTCTAAGGTGAGTTGGAGGGCTTGTTTCAACCTCCACAAGACTTTTAAGGAACCTTTCTGGTCCTAAACCAGGGAGGGATTCAGATACCTGCAGCAGTATTTTAAATAGCGTTCTGAATGAAACATGTTTCTTTGGGAGACTTGAGAAAGGATGTGGCAGTAATGTAACCTGCTGGATGAAAGTGCAGAGTTAGAGCTAAGTGCTAAGTCTTGTCCTAATTTGATTAATCTGGTTCTTGGTATGTTTTTAAGATGGTAGTGTGCAGACTTTGTAATTGATTGTGCTCTGGGTCCGTGATTACCCCATTTGGTTTTGGTTTTCAGAGACAGGGTCGAGATGAGCGACAAATCTCAGCCTTTCTTCTTTTTCACTAAAGACAATTATTTTTAGTTTTGTCTGTTTCGCTGAAGGATGTTCAGGCACTTTCAATCAATGATTTGTTCAATGTATTGCAGAGAGGCAGCCTATGGTACTGTACTCACATGGTGGCTGAGCAAAGTAAATTTGGGTGTTATCTGCATAATAATGATAGTTGGAAACATGTAAATTTTAAATTAGATAAAGAGGCCCGAGGATTGAGCCTTGTGGAACTCCACATGTAATGTTTGTCCCCTCGGATGTGTAATTGTCGATTGAGACAAAATAGTTCCTATTCTGGAGAAAGGACTTAAATCACTTTAAAACTGTGTGTGAAGTCCTAAAGTAGCAGGTTTTTGTACACACAATATGAATGTTGTTGGAAAAGTCACCTGTATTAACATCATATGTCAACAAGAATCTTTCTGATTATGTATACAGTGAAAAAAAAAAAATTAGTTTGTTCCTCTTGAACTACTTCAGCCACTGGAGTTTGTAGGCCTGTAAATTGGACTTTAACAGTTTAGGCAACTGATCTTCTTTCTGGCTAGAAAATAAGAGATAAAGCACCCGAAGAACTTTTAGTTTTTCTTCTCCAAAGCCTAAAGCAGGTTAATGTTAACATTTGGCTGTTAGTATGTAGCTGGGACATGTACAGTGTGTAGGATCTTGTGTTGTCTTATATTGCAATCATAAAAACGGCATGAACAGAAGTCACGAAGCTTTCGGCTTATAAAGTGGATGACTTTGAGCGTAAACTGTAGAGTGAAGCTGAATGGATGATCATCTACTCAGGCGCTGGAGAAGGAGGTCTCAGATCACCTGAAGGCTCGATCGGTGATGAGCGACAAGCTGAAGAACAAACAGAAGGAGGTCCAGAAAGGTCTGAAGACTTTGGACAAGGAGGTGAAACACAGGTGAGGGAGATTCTGTCAGCAGTAGGTTAAATTTACTTAACTTAAAGTAAATTTGACTTGTTGTAAATTAACCTTTCACCTTAATAAGCTCACCTTCAGTAGCTCATTAAGACGCTGTTGATTATGTCACGTCATTAAAATCATACATACATCAACATCACACACACTGATTTTGATATCAGACAAATAATCATTCAGCCAGTTGTTGTGGCTGCACTCTGATGATGTGAGTGAGCAGATGGACTCATGGGAGACGTTGTTTGTTTAGGAAGGAGAAGCTGCAGGAGGCCCACCAGCTGCAGCTGTTCAAAGCCAACCAGCGCCTCCTGCTGGAGTGGAGTGTCAAACAGAGCAGTGAGATGGCAGATAAAGGCCTTCCTAAGATCAGAGCGGAGGCCGACCGGCTCATCGTGGAGCATCAGGACTGGAAGGTGAGAGTCGTCTCCTGGTTGACACAGTAGATCAGATTTAAAACTGCAGACTGAATTCTGCTGTTTGTGTATTTCCAGACGGAGATCGACGCCCGTGCCGAGCGCATCGACTCTGTTCGGGACTTCGGTCTAGGTCTGATCCGGTCCGGTCACAGTTCGAAGGCAGAGATCCAGAAGGCACTGAACCAGCTGGAGGAAGCCAAATCCGGACTGGACCAAGCCTGGCTGAACCGCAGCACGACCCTGGAGCAGGCACGAACCCTGCAGGTGATGAACTTTAGGAGGAAAATGGGTGTAAAATTTAGATCTGCATTTATACTATACTGTGTATGATTTACAGCGCAGAGCTATAATGATCTGAAACATCTACCGTTACATTATACTTTGGTTTGCTCACGTTCATGGTACTAGTACATACTGTATGTATAATATAGTACTTACCTACTAGTACCTAGTCACCTGACTCAGCAGTAGCTGTTTAGTGAAGTTGAGTAACTCGAACTCAGAATTTCTCAACATCTTCTAAGCCTTGACCACATTTACTTAAGTACTGCATAAGTACAATGTTGAGGTACTTTACTTCATTACATTTCAGCAGCAAATGTACTTTTTGCTCCACTTCATTTATCTGACATCTATAGTTTCTGGTCACTGTGCAGATTTTTACATATAAAACATGTGGAGATGATACAATTTGTGTCATTGATTATAACATAGTTACAGTTAGCTCCTTAATAATAATAAATAAGTAATATTATAGTATAACACTGATTTTAATACTTCAGGTGCATTTTGCTGTAAGTAAATGAAGTCATATTTTAGATGCAGACATCTAAAGCAGGTTTATTTGTATTTCATGTTTCATACACAAAGGGAATTCAGTGTTTTACATAATGCATTAAAAAATGAAAAAAGTCTGTATGTCATTACTGAGTATTTTTGCATTGTTGCATTGCTACTTTTATTTAACAGTTTATTTTACCCAGGACCTTTAACAGGTTAATGACTCGCTCTCCATCCTGCAGGTCTTCCTGGTTTCAGTAGAGCAGTGCGAGAGCTGGCTCAGCAACAAGGAGGCCTTTCTGTCCAATCAGGACCTGGGGGTAAGAACCACCTGCCCGCCTTACTGATCATTTTATTTAAAAAACTGACCAGTGTGGGGACATTTGAACTTTGTGCCCAGTTTTGCAAACCAGCTGAGCTGATTATTTAGCAGTCTGCATAAACCTGATCCAGCTCAGCACCCCCCTCTTCTCTTGTGTTGGTGCAGAGCTCAGTGACGGAGGTGGAGACTCTGCAGAGGAAGCAGGCTCAGTTTGAGGAGGCTCTGGAGGCTCAGGTGGACCAGCTGGATGCGGTGGAGAAACTGGCCCAGAAGATGATCCAACAGAAGCACTACGACTCCGACAACATCCGAGCCAAGAGCAAAGCGCTCGCTGCCAGGTGAACCACGGACATCAGATCTGCTCTTATCTCGGAGTTTCTACCTGAGCTACAGGATTGTTAGTCGGTGCTTTTCAGAGACAGAAATAGAGTTTCCAGAAGTCTGAAAAGTGATGAAGTTATGAAAAACTTAACCTGTCTGTCTGTCTGTCTGTCTGTCTGATCACCTGTCTGTCTGTCTGTGTGTCTATCTGATCACCTGTGTGTCTGTCTGTGTGTCTGTCTGATCACCTGTCTGTCTGTCTGATCACCTGTCTGTCTGTCTGCCTGTGTGTAGGCGGAGCCAGCTGCAGCAGCAGAGCAGATCTCGTCACAAAGCTCTGGATCAATCACTGCATCTGCAGCAGTTCTTGTCCAGCAGCTACCAGGTACTGTACTGGACTGTACTGGATCATACTGGACTGTACTGGATCGTACTTGACTGTACTGGACTGTGCAGGACTGAACTCTACTACTGTAGTGTACTTTCCTATTAATCTTTCTTGTTTGTTCCATTTGCGGTTTGTCTCGTAACTTCCGGTTGCTATTGCTAACTCAAGCGTACGGTCTCGGTCCTGATCGGGTCACGCGCCCGGCTGTAACACACGTCCACGTTTATGAGGTCATGTGACCCGACAACATCACTGATATCAGATTAAAAAGACCTTCTGGAGCAAACTTTTTGTGTATTTTCCAGGTGTGTGTAGCAAATGTGTGTATTTTCCAGGTGTGTGTGTGGCTGAACGAGCGTAATGCTGTAGCTTTGGATGAGAGCTGGAGGGAACCAACCAACCTTCAGGCCAAGCTGCTGAAACATCAGAGCTTTGAAGCCGAGATCCTCGCTAACCGCTACAGAGTGGACGCACTCACCAAGGTGTGTGTGTGTGTGTGTGTGTGTGTGTGTGTGTTAAAGTGTAACATTAGTGAAGCTTCTCACATGTGAAGATTTGCTGCTTTTCCTTTGAATGATCTGAATAATTGTAATGTATATTAATAATGTTGAGGTTTGGACTGTTGGTTGGACACAACAAGCATTGTGAAGGTGTCACTTTGATCCAGAATGAAAATAATCATTAGTTGCAGTCT
>NTHP01000510.1:141554-155385 GCA_003416845.1 Oplegnathus fasciatus | reverse complement strand
TCAGCACCCCCCTCATCTCTTGTGTTGGTGCAGAGCTCGGTGACGGAGGTGGAGACTCTGCAGAGGAAGCAGGCTCAGTTTGAGGAGGCTCTGGAGGCTCAGGTGGACCAGCTGGATGCGGTGGAGAAACTGGCCCAGAAGATGATCCAACAGAAGCACTACGACTCCGACAACATCCGAGCCAAGAGCAAAGCGCTCGCTGCCAGGTGAACCACGGACATCAGATCTGCTCTTATCTCGGAGTTTCTACCTGAGCTACAGGATTGTTAGTCGGTGCTTTTCAGAGACAGAAATAAAGTTTCCAGAAGTCTGAAAAGTGATGAAGTTATGAAAAACTTAACCTGTCTGTCTGACCACCTGTCTGTCTGTCTGTCTGTCTGTCTGTCTGTCTGTCTGTCTGACTGTCTGTCTGTCTGTCTGTCTGTCTGACCACCTGTCTGTCTGTCTGTCTGATCGTCTGTCTGTGTGTCTGTCTGATCAGCTGTCTGTCTGTCTGACCACCTGTCTGTCTGTCTGTCTCTCTGTCTATCTGACCACCTGTCTGTCTGTCTGACCACCTGTCTGTCTGTCTGACCACCTGTCTGTCTGTCTGTCTGNGTGTGTGTGTGTGTGTGTGTGTGTGTGTGTTAAAGTGTAACATTAGTGAAGCTTCTCACATGTGAAGATTTGCTGCTTTTCCTTTGAATGATCTGAATAATTGTAATGTATATTAATAATGTTGAGGTTTGGACTGTTGGTTGGACACAACAAGCATTGTGAAGGTGTCACTTTGATCCAGAATGAAAATAATCATTAGTTGCAGTCTGATACAAAATAGTTGAAAATGAGCTCCACCTCAACCAACTCCAACAGTAAAATCCTGCTTTGACATTAATGATGAGGAATAACAGTTCACGGCGAGAATTTTTTTGAGGACTGCTTTTACGTTCTCTCTCAATAATTTTCTTCTTCCATTCATTCTGAGCCACATGTCTGTTTCTGCTCAGCTGCTCCCAGCACAATGCCCCAGTATGGATCACCTCATTGAATGTTACTTTGAACTTGGCATTAAGTATGCTGATATAGTTCCGCTGCTCAATAGGCATGGTTGTGTAATTAGTGAAAGTAAACTTAAAGAAATTCTTCCTGGTAAGCCCGGCTTGCTCCGCTCATGGCGGGTAGGCTAGGAGAGAGGGCGCAGCGAGCACTCAGTCCACGGCCCTGGGAAGCGGCGAGGTCCGGGCGAGGGGCACTGTAGAGCAAGGCTGGATGGTAAGGCTCACGGTTCTCTGGGAGATGCTGGTACCCCACCACGGGCGGAGGCAAGCCGGACTTACCACCCAATCCCCGAGGCGCCCCTCAATCCCGATTGATGGCACAGCGACCCTCAGACAGGCGTGGTATCACCAACAGGAGACCATTGATGTGTAAAGTGACTTTGGGGACTGTACACTGCATATGAGTGAAGTTATTGAATATTTTAGTAGTATCTCTCTTCGGTGTGTACAGCCGGCTGTAGAGACCAATGAAACCGACAACATCCTGCAGATTACCGTACTGCTTTCTTCTGGAGAGACCTCTTGATCTGAGAATTTAAGTTTACTTTCACTAATTACATAACCACTGAGCAGCAGAACTATATCAGCATACTTAATGCCCAGTTCAAAGTAAAAATGAGCTGATCCATACTGGGACGTTGTGCTGGGAGCAGCTGAGCGGAAACAGAAGGAATGGAAGAAGAAAATTATTGAGAGAGAACGCAAACATTTTTGCAGGGAACGCAAAAGTAGTCTCCAATGCAGGACTTTAACTTGTAACAGAGTATTTTTACAGTGTAATATTACTACTTTTACTGAAGTAAAGAATCGGAGTACTTCTCCCGCCACTGACAGGAAGTGTGTTTGTCACGTCTCCGTGCAGGAAGGAGAGAAGCTTCTGTCGGAGTCTCGATCAGCTGAAGTGAAGGTTCGACCTCGACTCAGAGAGCTGACAGACGGCTGGGACGCTCTGATCCACAACTGTAAGGAGAAGAAAACCAGACTGCAGGAGGCCTACCAGGTACACACACACACACACACGCACACACACACACACACACACACACACACACACACCAGATTCAGCTAACAGCTAATTTAGTCTCTGAGCAGGTCGACACAAACAATAAATACTAAATCTATCTGTCTGTCATAAACACAGCGACTCCTGTAGCTCCGACTGCTCTTTACGCTACAAACTTCTGCCCAGTCACACTTTAGGAAGGGGGCAGCTAACGAGGCTGAAACAATGATGAATGTGATGCTAATGAGCAGAAACTCTGCCTCTTGGTTTCGTTAATTGATTTACTTACTTTGATTTACTTGAGACACGTACTGTATGTGATCTGATATAAACACTCTGTGCATTGTGTTTGTGGAAATGTTTAAACTCTGATGATGAAATATTAAATCTACTGTAGATAAACGAACACTGAGGTGTTAATGATGTTGTTACCTTATCTTCACACCACGCCGATCCAGAGCTGTCATGTACACGAGTTACACCTCCTGTTTCTCTCACTTTGAGAGGTTGATGTCAGTTTAATCCTGCAGAGACTTCGCTGTCATCTGCACCATCCTCACCATCCAAATGATCAATCATCAAATAAAAATATTATAGGAGGAAAATTCTGATGAGTTTATAAATACAACACGTGTCAGATTTTCAGTTATAACTTTTTGAGGCTCAGAGAGGTCAAATTATCTGATATTTCACAAAACAAAGCAGAACTTCCGTCCAAAGTCCAGAAACTGAAAACAGATTTGTGTCTCAGAACTTAGATTTTTCTTCTTTCCTCTCCCATTGATCATCTCACGACCCCTCAGTATATAAAGTAGTTCAAACTAGCTCCACCTGGAGCAGCTCCAACAGCAACATGTCTCTAAATCAACTGTAAAAAAGACTGAAATAGAAATATGTCACTCTGATGTCAACAAGTGAAACCGTGTCGGTGAACTGGTTTTCAAACAGTCAGCGTGTGTGTTTTGTTCAGGCGTTGCAGTTCCAGCGTTCATTGGATGACATGGAGCAGTGCGTGGAGTCAGTGGAGAGGGACCTGGCCAATGAGGACTGTGGAAGCGACCTGCCGTCTGTCAACAGGCTGCTGAAGGCTCTGCAGGGCCTGGAGGAGGAGGTGGACGGACACAGAGACAGAATCCAGGTACACAAAGTCTACTTACTGTTTCACTGCTGCTGCAGCGAGAAGGAGGACGTGTTAGTGGTTTATTTGTTTTTCAGACCAGCTGATGTGTAAATCTGAGTATTAATGTACCGTATATCACAGTATGTACCTTTTAATGTAACAGGGTCTGGTGGAAACAGCGAAGAGCTTCCACTCTCAGGGAAACTTCCTGGCTGAGGAGATCCAGACCAGAGTGGCACACACCATCAACAGGTCTGATAACTGTTGTATGAAATGTGAGAAATCTGGCTTTGGTGTAAATTAGAAACCTATTTGGGACGACTTACAAAATTCAGTCTGAAAGATGTTCTTCATTCTAAGTTTACGAGAGCACGGTTTTACTAAAAGACAGCAGATACATGAACTGTAGACATCCACAACCTGCTGTACTTACTGTACTACATCTTAGTTTAACTGATTGTTACCAACATTTCAGCTGTGCTCACTTTTGCTTTGACCTCCCAATAAAGTGGTTTAGATATTCTGGTTAGACTGTTTCCAACCTGCCTGATCGTCTGACTTCCTGCGTTATCATAACTGATGAGGGACAAAGAAGAGTGAAAATAAGGCCGATGGGTTATAAGTGGAATTATCCTTTAACATTGCACTCAGATATATTAATGAGAGTTGTGTGTTAACATCAGTGATACTCTGTCAGGTACAACAGTCTGTCGGAGCCCCTGCAGAGTCGGAGGGAAACCCTGGAGGCCTGGCAGGTTCTGTTCCAGTTCTACAGAGACCTGGAGGAGGAGGTGACCTGGCTCAGTGACAGACTGCCCTCCATCACTGCTAAAGACTGGGGGAGCTCCCTGAGCAGCACCCAGCAGCTGCTCCACAAACACCAGGTACACACTGAGACACCGCTGCACTGATTCACTGATACAAATGAAAGAAAAGATACTGGCTCCTGATAAAACCTTTATTTAATCAGGTAAATAATCAGACTCGAGTAACAAGAACACACAACAAAACGTTTGTATTTAAAAGCCCCTGTAGCGAGCAGGTTTAACGCTGTGCTGGTTCATCTTTGTAAGCGTTTGAAAAAAAGGATTTTTGTTTCAGGCCGTGATGCAGGAGGTCTCAAGCCGCACCTCGTTGGTCCAGGCAGTTCAGGAAGCGGGTCATAGTCTGGTGAGGAGCCATCACTCATTGCTAAAACTCTTCGTATTGTTTTAAGGTTGTAATTTAAAGAATTAAATAACATTTACAATCTATTTATGACGACATTATGTTGACCCTCGCAGGTCAGAGGTCGTCACTTCGCGTCTCACGACATCCGGGAGCGTCTGGAGGAGCTGAAGAGTCTCCACGAGGACCTGATGAAGGAGGCGGAGAAGAAGGTGAAACTCCTGCAGGAGGCGCTCAGCATCCACACCTTCCTCACTGAGGTAACACTCTGACAGAGACAAAAACAAATAAAGTTTATCATTATTATTTAACTTTTGTGTCTTTGTGTGGGCATGTACTGTATATTGTTGTGTGTGTGTCAGTTCATTAATGTGTGTGTGTGTGTGTGTGTGTGTGTTGAGGTGTCTGAGCTGGAGCTGTGGTTGGAGGAGCAGAAGGCAGGTTTGGAGTCTCGGGACTGTGGGAGGAGCGAGGAGGCGACGGAGGCTTTGCTGAGGAGGCTGGACTCTGTGGACGTGGAGCTGGAGAACCAGAGGAGGACGGTGGAGAGGCTGCAGGAGAGCGGAGCCTCACTGCAGCACCTCGGACATCCCAACAGGTAAGCAGACACACAGCATGGTTATAAACACCTGTAAACTCAGGAGCTCAGGCTGTTAGAGGGTCAGTGGTCTACATGAGGACTGAATATACTTGTTCGGGATTTGTAGGACTCATTAAGTTTGATTTTTATCCTCAGAAATTGTTTAGTTTTTTTATTTGCGAAGTAAGAAGTTGTTCACAGGTTGTCTCCGTCTGTCTCAGCCACCTGGTCACTGAGTCCCTCCCAGATGTCCTTGAACGCTTTGAGACTCTCCTCCGACTCTCCGCCGCTCGTCGCGCTGCTCTAGAAGACCAGCTCCGCCTCTATGTGTTTGAGAGAGAAGCCAAAGAACTACAAACATGGCTGACCTCCAAGAAGACTGTGGCAGAGTCCAAGGACTGCGGACAAGATCTGGAGGATGTAGAGGTGAGTCACACAAGTACAAGAGGAGCTTTGTTTAAGACTGTAATAACTAAAATGTTGAGATTTGAAGTGTCCTGTGATGATCTAAACACTGTTTGCGAGCGATCGTATCCAGTAGCAGAAGCTGCTACACCTCCAGTTTAACTGAAAACTGACAAACCAAACTGTGATTGTTATTCGATATAGAAGTGAAAAAGCTAAAAAGATATTTTCCTCTAGTCTAGTCCTCAGTAACTCGACAGAGTGATCCCCCCAAGAGGTCAACAATTAATTAGTTTTTTAAAAAGAAATCAGTGATGAAATCTTTGGTGTTTGTTTTGAGTCGTGTGCATATTTGGTGAAAATCGTAATTACCAAACAGAAGATATTATTTTTAATTTTTTTTCTCTTTTCCCCATTTATTGATTTTTTTGCTCCCAAATGTTGAATGCTGTAAAGTGACAGAGAGATTAAGATAAGGAAATGCCTCCAGTCAGACAGAAGTTGACAGCGTGTCACCTTGAGACAAACTATTTCTGCAATAGTCCAAAAACTTAAAAAAGAAAGGGAAAATCTGCACAATTGCTTTATCATTATTATAGTTTGTGTTCTTACACAGAAAGAGGAGAATTCAGTTGGAGTTTGCTGCAAAGCGTAAACCGTCTCATCAGCTGGTATCAACACTCAGTGACCAACATGTGTCATGTACCAAAAGTTTGATTCATAATCGTGTTGATTTATTCTTTCATCACACAGTGAAGAAATGTTCCTGTTTTAGACTGAAGACTCGAGCAAAGTTCTTGTGTGACTGCTTGTGTTCAGACAACATTTTAACATTTGAGGACTTCCTCTGTTAGAAGAAACATATTTCTGAAAATAAAGTGCCAAATTTCACTGTTCAAACTCTAACGCAGCCCAGATCTCCCTCCTCATCCTCGTCTTGTTCCTCTCTTCTCCATCTGCAGGTCCTTCAGAAGAAGTTGGAGGTTCTGGTGTCGGAGATGTCCGGTCTGGGTCGGAGCCGGTTGACCACCGTACAGCAGCTCGGCAGAGGGCTGCAGCAGGACGGCCAGGCCCGGAGGAGGGATGACGCCCTCAGCAGGCTGTGGGATGACCTCAACAGCAGCATCAGGACCAGAGAACAGGTACAACACAGTGAATGGTGCACATAGATCTGATCGCCGGAGACAGGTGGTGGTGAGGGTAACAGTCTGCCCCGTGTCCTCCAGAGTCTGCAGTCAGCGAGGGAGATTCATCAGTTTAATCACGATGTGGACGAGCTGAAGGGCTGGATGGCTGAGAAGGAGGCTGTGCTGGACTCCGAGGACCAGGACCTGCACTCCATACAGACTCTTCTGAGACAACATGAGGCGCTGGAGGTAGGAAACACCCAGCAGGCAGGAAGGACCAAAGTCTGGAGGGAGGGATGGGTGTTATGGAACAGTATAAAACTCACGATAACCAGAAGACTTTCTTCTGCTGATGATGCACACACAACCAAAATATTAGTAATAAAGTACCAATACTACGCTGCAGTAAAATGTCCCCTGTGCCTGTTGTACTGTTCTATATTCTCTCATTAGATTATTATTCCTCATCATTAATGTAAAAGCAGGATTTGACTGTTGGAGTTGGTTGAGGTGGAGCTCATTTTGGATACGAAATCTGTAAAATGTAGCTGCCAGATAAATGTAGTCAAGTAAAAAGTGTATTAATATTTCCCTCTGAGATGTAGTGGAGTAGAAGTAAAAGTAGCATGAAAAGAAAATACTTCAGTAAAGTACAAGTACCTCAGATTTGTACTTGTTTAAATGCACTTCACTTTCCACCACTGATCACCAGAATGCAAAAACCTCATGCTTCAGTCGGCGACACCCTTTAGTTCACTTTAGTTTAATGACCTTCGGGGTCGTCTGTACAGCATCAGCTTACCTGTCTTGTTGTTGATGTCGGCCATCAGAGGGACCTGGTTCTGATCTCCGAGGAGGTGACCAAGAGCAGAGAGGAGGGCCGGGCTCTGAGCAGACGACAGCCTCAGGCCAGAACCGCCGTGAGTCAGAGGCTGGAGGAGCTGGATGCCTGCTGGACCACCATCCAAGACAAGGCCTCCCAACGCCGCTCCAGACTGGGCCAGGCTGAAGACGTGCAGAAATACTTGTCCCACTGGACTGAACTCATGTAGGTCCTCTTCACGGGCCTGCCCTCAGCACCAAGGCACAAACAAAACAACAGACAAACGATGACTTTATAGTTTCTTGTTTGGTTTGTTTCAGCACTACAGTCCTACAGAGCAGCATCAGGTGTTAAAGACAGGAAGTCAGTGGTTGTATTTCATACCGTTAATCACTCATCTGAGCAAAATACAAAGATCTTACTCAGATTTAAGACACAGTGCGGACGTGTGAGTGCAATTTAAGGACATACGTCCACCAGGCGCCTTTTAAAGAGCACTAGTGTTTTTCAGCTGTTACAAATACTCACTTTTAAATTCGTACTTAAAGTCATAAGCTCGAAGATTTTAATTTCATTGTCTTTCACGGCACCTTTGGCAATAATCAGTCATTCCTGGTGTGTTTTTGGACCTCACTTAAGTTTCAGTTTGCTCGTCTGTAGTCATCAACCTTTTCTTTGTTTTTTCGGCCACAATAACCGTTTACTCACAACGCCAGGAAAAAACAATATGCCGCTTCACACACAGGTGAGTTGAAGAGCGAGTCTGTTGCGTTAAAAGCATAACTCTGCGCCGCTTGTGAGTTTTCTGCGAAAGTCCCTCCCGACACCCGGATCGTAATACTGTACATGCTGCAGGCTTTCATCAGTGGGCCACAGGCTCAGTCACCATTGTGTTGCATCATTCGGAGATAGATAGAGACTTAACAGACGTTCGAAAATCTTCGAGATTATATCTTTAAGGCATTTCAGATTAATAAAACACATGTATGAAATCAACCCATGAACATACTGACTGATAAACTGACACAATATTGATAATGATGACTTTAAAAATCTGAAAATTATAAATTGGTTTGTTTCTTTTAACAAACATTTTCGAAAAGCAAGCGGTTAGAAAAATAAACTTCGTCAGTGCTCTTTAGAAATGACCTCAAACAAATCTGTAGACTTTTCTGTTAATGCTGTAACACTTCAGGTACGTTCCTGTTTTTGTTTTTTATTATTATTTCTTTTAACTTAAAGGCTGAAATATAAACTGATCAGTGAATGGAACAATTAGTCAAATTCATCCAATAATACAGGCCAAGTCTCTAGTGATGTCATCACCTGTACACCTGGAGACAGATCATCAGGAGACATCAGGTGTAACAAAGATTTTAGTTTTTTCCCTCTTTAAAACCAGCTTAACTTTTCTTTTAAGAGCTAATGTGCAAAACCAAAGTGCAATTTACGGGACTTTATGTCTAAAATATTAGAAATTCTGGAAGAAACACAGAAACTAGAACAACAAAACTGACTCTTCATGTTAAGTTTTAATATGTATGTTTTTTATATTCCAACCCTTCCTGTGTCAGCATAGTGCTGCTAACACTTTTAGCTTCATGCATTTTGCCCTTAAATAACATTCAGTGGACTTCCTTGAATATTCTGTATATGTTTTAGAGACATATCAGTGGGACAGGATGGACAGGATGTTACAGATCATAGTGTAGCAGATGCAGTCTGTGCTCATGAAGCTGTCTGTGCTCAGGGCCTGGCTGAGGGAGATGCTGTCTCTGGTACGAGGGGAGGCGCTGAACATGGAGGGAACTGACCTGGAGCAGCTCATCAAAAAGCACGAGGAGTACCGCGTCCATATTGACAGACAGCTCAGCAAATCACAGGCTGTGAAGGAAGAAGGGAGGCACCTGGTGGAGGAAGGAAACTTCATGTCCCAAGAGGTGAGACACCCACAACGGACGTGAAACTTCTCAAAGAGGATCGTCTTGCTAATGATCTGATCTTTGTCTGTATCGTTTCCCGACCTCCTCCTAATAGGTGGAGGAGCGTGTCTGTGAGCTGGAGGAGCTGGAGGAGCGGGTGGAGAAGGTTTGGGAGGAAACCAGGCTCCTGTATGAGGAGGAGCTGGAGATTTCACTCCTGCAGAGGGAGCTGGAGCAGGCAGAGCGCTGGCTGAGCTCCTACGAAAACACACTGATGGCTGAGGACTACGGGGTAGGTCTAGACCACATTCAGGAGTGGTCAAGGATTTAGGATTACCGAGCTGCTGAGCTGCAGATGAAATCATCAGTTTTTCAGAACGTGACCGTGCCTCATAATTCAGGTTGTTTCAGGCTGCGTCAGAATTTTAACAGATATTTTTGGGAAATAGGAAAATAACTCCTGTCGTAATGAACGCTGTAAAATGGGACCAGGGTCAGTAGATAGTGTAACAAAGTGACTGTATGTGTAATTTACAGACTCAAAAAAGTGGACTTAGTGTTAAGTTACTCTTTAAAATGAGTGATCACAGAGAAAGTTAGAGGAGACAAAAGGTTTTTGCATTAAAGTACAGCCACAGAGCATCTGTTGCCACATCTACATGAGCTGCAAATGTGTATTTATGCTTGTAAAACATGAAAAATATCAGCAAAACAGCTTTGAACTACATCATAAATGCAGCTTGGCAATTATAGATCTAAAAAGTGAAAGTCTGGACCCCACCAAGGGCTGAGGGGTAGGAGGTCTACCCCTTTTTGGTAGCTCCACATCACTTTAACGACTGTGGGGTAAAATAACTAATTCTCAGCAGAAGTCTCCAGGACACCAAAACCTTCCTTTACTAAAACATGGTGCTTCTGTTGGTTCCTTCAGGACTCTGTGTCTGATGTGATGGAGCTCCTGAAGAGGCAGGAGGACTTGGAGGCCATGATCCAGGCCCAGAGCGACCGCTTCATCGCACTACAGAAGAAGAAAACGCAGGTTGGTTGGTAACAAAAGAAAAGACTGGAAGTAGGTTTGTTGACCAAAGACTATTTTCTCTTAAGTCTTAATGTTTTCTTTTTCTTGTCAGAGGGAGAAGAGACTGGGTCTTCATGGAAATGAGAACCTGGACCCTGAGGACAGAAAACCTCCAGCCAGAGTTTCATCCCTGAGGAGGAAACCGTCGGATCCAAAGACCCCGCGGATCTCTTCCTCCAGAGACATCGTCCGTCCACTCAGCAGCAGCAGGACGGACAGATCAATCAGATCGTCCCTGCGAGACAGGAAAACCAGTCTCACAACCTCTGCTAGTACTCCACCTAATCTGTCTCTCCACCCCGACTCGGACTCGAGGAGACACTTCAGTGCCAGCAGGAAGTCTCAGAAATGGGAGGCAGAAGAAGAGGCTAACAGTCCTCCTGCCACTCCCGGCTCCATCCCGACTGTAAAGCCCAGGACAACTAGAACCAGCCTCTCAAACCTGACACCTGGGACTTCCCTCAGAGCATCACCTGACTCCTCCACTCCAAAACATCCTGAATTTCCTCCCCCCTCCTCCCCCAAACCTCCCTCCTCCCCTCAAACCTCCGTCTCTTCTTCATCTGAAGAGACTCCTGAGGAAGACCGTCGTCCCAGATCCAAACCTCCTCTGGCTCCAAAGCCCAGAATCTTCTCTGCGGAGCGGAGGTTTGGACGCCACTCTGAGCCCCAGAACCAACCGGAGAACCCCCCCACACCACCTGACTCACCTCCACTAATTAGAGAGCTTGTTGCTCCCACTGAAGCTCCGCCTCCACCAGTCGCACAAAGATCCTCTCCCTCTGAATCACCACCGCCTTCAACCAGGAAAGAGCTCCACAACCTGCCCGATCTTCCTGATGGTCCAACTCCACCTTCTGCTTCTGCACCACCTGACTCCCCGACCGCTGCACCAATCACAGAGGAGGATCCTGAATCAGCTGACCTTGCTCCTCCAACAAGGGAGCAGCCTCCGTCTCCTCCACAGCGACAGAGGAAGTTAGAAGATCAGCCAGAGGAAGCACCCGGCCTCCCCAGCTCCACAGCGGAGGTAAAAACCGTCGCTTGAGTCAAATCAACTGTCGTGACTTTATAAATACTGGAAACTGATTGGTTCTCTCACACCTGTGGTATTGTCAGGTAACAGCAGTGCAGCCAATCAGAATGGAGGGGATGCTGGAGATCAAACTGAAACAAGGAGGAAACAAGGTGAGTTCAGACTGAACGAGATATCAAATCAGTGGAAGGACTCAAGTGGACGTGAACAGATTGGTTTCAGGTGGAACATTTTTAAATAAATACTGTGTATTTATTGAATTTTTAACTTTTAACGCCACAAATACTCGAACGAACAAACATTCAGACAAACACTGAAGAACATTCACATCACGACGGCAGCTGATTACCCTCTGCTCTGAACGGACAAAACAACAAAACAGTGCAAAAGAGATTAAAAACAAGTTAAACAAGTAGAAGCAAACTTATGTGAAAATCACTAAATACTAAATAAGACTAAAAAATGTGAAAATGTGTAATAATTCTGATGTTTTCCAGAAATCATTCTGAAAGAAAAAATAGTAAAAACTGTAAATTAAAGTGACCACAAACTTTTCCCTTTGAGACAGCAGTTTGTATTACAGTCATCACAGGTGGCATTTAGGCTTCATTTTCAGTTTAAAAACATTTTAGCTGTTGTATATTAAAAGATGTCATGCTTCAAATTTTCACTCAAAAAGTTGCCAATTAAAATCAATATTTCTTGATTGGCCCCATTTTCAGTCTGACTCAATACTTAATATTGTGCTGAGTTCAGGCAGAAACAGACATTACAGCCTTTTCCTCCGACATGGCTGCATGTCCATTGTGACCGCTGACAGGTGTGTCTTGTCTCTCTGTGATTGGCTGCTGCTGCTGCAGGGTCTGGAGCACTGGGAGGAGGTGTTTGCTGCTCTGGAAGGAGAGACGCTCAGCCTGTTTAAGGACAGAGAAGCTGCTGCAGAGGTACGAAAAAGCAATATAATCGACTTTTAATTGATGACGGGCGGATGAAGCCTCATGAAGCTTCGGGGCTTCAAACAAAACAAGTCCAGTGGTTTTGATCTCATATGTGAGCAATAAAAGTCCTGCAAGTTATTATCAAATCTGTAATACTTTAGTTCAGAAGTGCTGCAGTAAATGTAGATGTTATTGTGCAGCATGTTACAGTAAAATCATTGATAAATGCATCGTCCAAAGAGCCCAGATATAAAATATTAATGTACCTTGTTAGTTTCGGGCCCGTGTCACTGTGGGCTCATGTGTCTGAGCTTCATGGCTGATAATTATGTAACATTTCATGGGTCACAATGTGATGTGACTGGATAATAATATTGATTAAATTAGCTGATTACATTATTCACTTGGTACTTATGATTATGTCTTTCTAGTGTGCATCTCCATAGTTTTCTCTTTGGAGAATATCACACAGTTTAGCTGTAAAAGTTTAAAAACTCTCTAACTCAATGAAACGTTTGAAGCTTCAGTCGTCATCAGTCATCGTATTATTCTTCATTTGACACAATATCCGACACTGAATCTCTACTTTTAATTATTTATGTGTTTAAAGAGATCATCAAACATCTAATTTAACGAAGCTTTATTTCAGAAATGACAACAACAGACAGAAAGACTGATCTTCTGCCACGATAATGTCATTAATGAAATGCTGAAGTGAGAAACTCTGGGGTGTGTGTTGTGTTTCCACAGAAGACCTCTAGGTGGCCTCCTATCAACACGGCCGGAGCTGTTTGCAAGGAGAACGTTCACTACAGGAGGAAGGAGAACACGTTCAGACTGATGTGAGTGAGCAGAACAACGTCATGGTCACAACTTTAATGTTTCAAACTTAGTCAACACAAGATTTCTCCTTTTAAATCCTGATTCTAATGATAGTTTTTCTTTAAACTTAGAAATAATATATTTTAAATGCTGTATGACAATATTTGAAATATATTTCAGCAAACTATGGAAGGTGTATGATGTGTTTACACTGAGAGAAACAGACTGCATCAAAAATCTAATATAAAGAAGGCCGCTGCATCATTTTAGACATGTTTGGTATCTTAAAAAACTTTGGGATCTCCTCTAGAATTTAAAATAAAGTTCTGTAGGTTTGAACAAAGCTGTGTGTGTTTACCCTGTGGGAAAATATTCTTGGAAGGTTTTTGTTGTTTTTGTTGTTGACCGTGTGTTGTGCTTCTGTGTGTGTGTTGTGTTGTTTGACTGTATCTCAGACTGGAGGACGGCAGTCAGTATCTGTTTGCAGCGTCCAGCAAAGAACTCCAGCTGCTCTGGATAAAGAAACTCCAAAACTGCCCTGAATCTGCCAGCAGCGACTCTGACGACTCAGGGTGAGCAGAGACACACGCTCTACTTTATACTTTATACTGAGAGAACCCTCTTAGACCAGCGGTGGAAGAAGGATTCAGATCCTTTACTTCAGTGAAAGTACTAATACCACACTGTGAAAATACTCCACTGCAGTAACAGTCTGTGAGTATTCTCATCAGTAAAGTGGTCATGTTGCAGTAAAATGTTCCCTGTCAGTGTGT
>NTHP01000510.1:113531-126798 GCA_003416845.1 Oplegnathus fasciatus | reverse complement strand
TCCTTCTCTCCTCCATCCTTCTCTCCTCCATCCCTCTCTCCTTCTCTCCTTGTGCAGGTTTAAGGGGACACTGGGGTTTATTTTGGTTTCCTTTTCCAGGTCATTTCCTTCTTCAAAGGTCACAGGTGAAGGCAGGAAGAAGGTTCTGGTCTCTGAAATCAACTTGAAGGACTAGATTCTGTTTTCCCCTTAAAACCCTCCAGAACACCTTAAAGAGTCCCAGAATTTCCTTTAATCCTGTAACCCCACAAGAACCCCCCAAATACTCCAAGACTCCCTGAAAACCCTTCAGAACAGCTGAAACCTGCAGGAACCCCCTTAATAACCCAACAAAGCCCCTGAACAAGCTCTGAAACTTCCTTAACAATCTGTGGAACCCTTTAGGAACCCATAAGAACCCCTGGTAGTCCCTTAAAATCCCCCTTGAGAACTAACCCCTTAACATTTCATGAAACACCTTCAGGACTGCTGGAACCCCTTTGAGGACCACAGGAACCCCCTTCATGACAAGATGGATCCAATTAAGAAACTCTTAAACTTTCTTCAAACCCCCTGGAACCCACTTAAGAACCCCTGGAACCCCCACAGCATCCTAGTTCTCCCTTACAAACCCTATTAAAACCAGTGTGACCTCCTTAGGAACCCAAGGAACCCCTTAATAACCCCAGAGCCCCTCTTAAGTAGCCTTGGAACATCCTTAAAACCGCTGGATCTGACTTCAAACCCCATTAAGAGTCAGAACCACCTCCTCAAGAACCCAAGGAAACCCTTAAGGGCTACTGGAACCCGTGTAAGAGCCATAGGAACCCATAAATAACATTTCAGAACCCCTGGAACCCGTTGAGAACTCCCAGAACCCCCTGACAAACCCCCTTAAGCTCATGAGGACCCCTTAAAGGCCACTGGAACCCCCTAAGAACTTGCAAATACCCCCTAAAGAACCCCTGAAACCCCTCAATGCTCTGTCAGCTCTGACGTTCTTCACAGTCTTTTTCGTTCTTGATTTCTAACTCCTGATCAGTCTCTTGATCACTTTTATAGATTGATATTGATTACACACACACACACACACACACACAGACTTGTTTCTCCTGAATAAAACGTCTTTCTGTGTTTCTGTCTGAGAAGAAGAGCAGCAGATGTTTCTGCAGTCAGTCGGGAGGAGTGAAAACCGCCTGTGTCACATCTGGATCAAACATTTTAATCAAAACCACTTTGATTGTGAGGATCTGAGGCAGGTTGATTAAACATGGCGGCTAAAATTATCACCAGTTGGTGTAAAACTGACGGGATGAATGAAGGTTCTTTAACAGAAAACAGATGTTTGAATAAAATCCATGAAAACAGAATTAATCTTTGTTTCTGATGATGGTTGAGATGTTAATTATGATGGAGGTCAGAGGTCACCTTCACGTTTCTTTCTGTCTGCAGCTCAATTTCAAAGTCATCTTTCTCTTCCCAACACAAATATAGATCACATGTAAGCAAAGTGGAAACTTTTCATTGATAATTACATTTTTTAAATCATATTCAACAGACGATAAATCCATTTTATACAAAGTGTAAATCAACATAACTGATCGTCACAAGATATTTCTGCAGGAATAAAGACGTTTAAATCTGCTAACAAACTGGATTAAACGTGTTGTTTTGATGGACATCTGGAGGCTGAATGTTTTTCCTTATAGATTTAAATAAGCGGAGCTCTAATTAGAAAGCTTTAATATAAAAGCAGCTGGTGATGGTATACTCGTTTTTTATCTCTTTCAATAAGAAAGTTTATTTCAAAACTTATGTATCAGTACATCTTTCACAGTTCAGACCAAAGTGTAATTTTGAGGGTTCTTTTTATGTGTTTTTACCTTTTTTTCTGAGTAAATTCAAATGTTTCAATTTTACAATTCAGAAGAAAATGAACTGAGTCTGGTTTGGTTTGAAGTCGCAGGTGGCAGTTCACCAACAAAAGAAGCAAAAGTCAACCAGTCTCCCACCCTTCACGTGACAAATTTTTAGCATTTAAATATGTTGTAAAATTCAGAAGAAAATGAATGGAGTTTGGTTTAGTTTGACTTGAAGTAGTTGACAGAAGAGGCAAGAAAGTCAAACTCTCTCTGACAGGTCACACTGCAAATTTGAGCTTTTAAATGTGCTGTAAAATTTAGAAGAAAATGAATGGAATCTGGTCTGTCCGTGGCCAACAAAAGAGGCAAGAGTCAACCTCTCCACCCCGTCTCATACTTTTTTTTATAGTTGTAAAATTCTGAAGAAAATGAACGGAGTCTGGTTTGATTTGAAGTCCCAGTTTTTAACATTTACTTCTTTATATCCACGTTTTTCTTTTTCAAGCCACTTCTCTGATGAATCCACCTGCTGCTTCTGTTTAAAGGTTGAATCCGGATAAATATTTCTTAAAATCATGAAACCTGAAGCAGGCTGACGTCACTGAGGTGATTCTGGACGAACCTGCAGGTGAAGAAACTCTAAAAACACCAGAATCTGTTTCAGCTTTTCCTCCTTCTGAGGCTGGATGGATGTTTCCTCCTCCTCCTCCTCCTCCTCCTCCTCCTCAGTCCTGTTTGGATGCTGCGGAGTCTCACAGCCCGACAGACACAACCAGGAATTTACCTCATCACACACACACACACGCGCGCACACACACACACACACGCACGCACGCACGCTGCAGAGAACATATAAGCAGATCCGGTAAACGGTCCAAACTGCGCTCACATCTTCAGCTTCTGTGAGCAAACTAACAACAACAACAACAACAACAAACAACCCGTATGTTTAGTTCACTGAGTGTCACAGAAAATCTGACAAACAAACATCCAGTTAAACTATCCCATCAAAATAAAAGCATGACGAAAAATGAATAATATTCTCCAAAATAAATTGATTTTCCGGACTCAAAATGCGCATCGAGGACGCGTTTTTACGCACAAAACTGCACCGAATGGACGGAGGATGAAGCGAAGTTACTGTTTGTTTTCTGCTGAGAACAAATCTTATCAAGACTTACTTATTTTTTTCCCGAGGAGCTTTAAACCAACCATCCGCTGGTAAAGGCCACGAGATGTGACTGAAAGCCCCGGAAAAGCCAAGGGGACCATGTGATTTTTTTTGGTCTATTATTATATTTGTATATTAATAAATCTATTATTATTATTATTATTATCTTGCTGTTTTAGTATTCAGCCTAATAATCAACTAATTGAATTTTCAACTCTCGGCTCACTTATTTTTTTTGCATTTTTCACATTTTTTCCTCCAAACTTTTTATAAAACAAAAGTGAGTCTAAAGCTCGTCTCTCCACAGCGACACGAGTCACTGATGTGAAATAACACAACATTAAAATGTATCAGAAGAAACTCTTTATGGGACATTTTACAAAAGAAAAGAACCAGAAAGGACCACAGGGTTCAAACAAACACAAAATGGAGACTCTGGCAAATTAAGTTGATGGAAAACAGGTTTTTTAATTTATTTGCAGTTTTATTTTTGCGTTAAAACAGATATTTTCTGTTTCTGCGCCGGAACAAACCCGCAGGCAGCGGCAGCTGCATCATGTTGCAGTTTGCTGAGACTCAGTTTCTTCTAAACGAGGAAAAAACCTCCAAAATGAAAGAAAATCTCTTGTTTTGATGTAAATTGTTGGTTTAAATTGTCGCTGCTCCTTCTTCTGGTTTATTTCTCCGCTCAAACACTTATTATTAATATTTAATTAGTCAACAGAATCTGATTTAACCGACATGTGACAGAGTCTCTTCTTTCAGAACAAACCTGCGGCTCAGATTTGTGGCTCGTTGTGACGCTTCAGTGTTTCGGTGCGTAAAAGCGGCTCCGTGTGTCCGATTCTCAGCTGCTCCTCCGGGGTGAAAGTTTCCAACAGCGTAGCTTCATCTGGAGCCCAAAATACCTTTAATTTGTTAAACTGCAGGAAATCTTTAGTTTCTAGAGAGATTTTTCTCCTTGATTGAGGGATTTTCTGAGTGTCACATTTACGCACAAAACTCCACTTTGGATGGAAACACTTTTTCTCTCATTGTTGGAGGATTTCCAAATGATTTCAAATCAGTGAGTCACAGCAAAATCTCTCCAGTGTTGAATTAACTCTGCTGGAGTTTTCAAACGTGTCTCAGAATCCAGACTCTTTGGTTTGTCGCTTCAGAGACAAACGTTCACATGATGCTGCGTTTTGATTCATCAGCGACATTTTGTTAAATGTTTCTGTCGCCATGGAGTTCATGTTGCTCTCATTCCGCCTTAAAAGTGTTAAATGAACTGTTGTGAAAGATCTGGCTTCATGTGTCTCAGATTAAACAGTTTAAGGTGGACTGACTGAGTTCACAGCTTTTTGTTAAAAATCTGCCACGTGTGGATGTTTTCTGTTCGTTATTTTCAGTCACACACACACACACACACACACACACACACACACACACACACACAGGACTGGTCTGTAGCGAAAATGTAGTTCTATCAATGATATTAATTATTGATACTGATATTAGTAGGCTAATAATAATAGTATTGTATAGTAAGCAATTTAGCAGTATCACCGTATCAGCAGTGTAACAGTATATGTAGTAGCAGTACTACAGTTGTATTTGTAGTAGTACTACACATTTTATCATCATAGCAGCAGCTACTGCAGTTTTAACTGTAGTTGTTGTTGTGTAGTAGTAGTAGTAGTAGTACTATCAGTACTCGCTTTAATAGCAGTAACAGGCTGAATATAATCTGATGTTTTCCTTCATATCAGTCATGATGAAAATATCTGTAAACACATTTTGTGTCTCGTGTGTTTATTATTTGTGCTCTCATGTTTACGGTCCTCGTGGTCACGTGGTAAAAATATCACTGCTGCTGTACTGACTGTGTCAGTAGCAGTATTTGTATCAGTTAATACTAATAATAGTATTCTGATTTATCATTGAAAACATTATTCATGACTGTAACAGGGAACGCGCTCTAGTAGTAGATGGTTTGGTATAAGAAGTAGATGCAGTAGTACTATAGTAGTGTACTTGTGTAGTAGTAATGGCAGTAGCAGCACTACAGGCAGTATTAGTGGCAGCAGATCTTTAATTCAGCCCCCAACAACAGTTCGACACCAATAATACAGTTTTTAGTTATTTCAGTTTTTTGTTTACTCTTTGTTGTAAATATAAAATGTTGTCTGTAAACTTCTAAAGAACATTTAGTTTCACTGCAAAGAACCGGAGTCGGTCTAAAATCTCATTTTAAATATATATTGTGTCCTAAATAAACTGGAATCATCTTCAAAATAAATAAACAGGCACCAAGTGTTATTTTCCAATTGTGTGAATGTGTAACTGAATAAAAACTCAGGTCCACAAAAATCCCCCAGAAACTCCCAGTATGTGACCTCAGTGTGTAACCCGCAGTATTTATCATTCTAGCAGCAGTGAATGAAGGAGAAGTGGTGGTTGTGGTACCAGTAGCAGTAGTACTAGCAGTCACAGTAGTAGTGATATTTTTGGATTTAATACATGACCACAGTTGTAATATCAGACTTAAAGATGCGGGATGTCAAGACGTTTTTCCAAAGGAAAAAGCGGAATAAATCCTGTTATGAATATGTTGGAATCATCCTTTAGAGGTTATAAATAATATTGAATGTTTTTCCAAATATCAGTAATAATAGAAAAAGGCTGAAAACACATTTTGGTGTTAAATTTCATATTTCAAAATCTCCGTGCGTCTCCTCCGGCGGCCCGCAGCTCTCCGCTGTTTCAGCCTTTTATTCTGAGTGTGTTTCTGCCTCCAGTTCAGTTTGTGTTGTTGTCAGTTTCTCCTCCAGCATGAAGCCGCCGGGAGGAAACTAACTAACAGCAGACTGACATGACACCGTGTTTACGCCTCTCCGGCGCACATTTTACGCGCATTTTACGCACGGAGAATCGGCTTTGGAGAAGCAGCCCGTAGCCTCTCTGTGCCGTACAGTCTGCTGCGATCTGACACACAAATCACCTCCGCGTGTCCTGACCGTGTCCGCGTGCCCTCCGGATCCCCTCTCCTGTTTATTTTCCCTCCGAGTCTGGATGTAAACAGTTTTGAAGACGCCGAAGGGGAAAATATTTGAGTGTAAATATGAGGAGCGGCGGGGATTTGGGTGTACGCATGCACGGTGTGTGTTTTCCAGCGACGGTTTTAGTTAGGTGGGGGAGAGAATGAGAGAGGGGAGGGGTGAGGGGAAGGCAGACGAGTGTTGATAGGGGTGAGTGTGTTTTCTACGCTGCAAAAAGTGTCCGTGTTGTCGAGTCATTTGGGCGTGTAAGACGCTCTGAAAGTCACATTTTTGTTCAGAAAATAGCAGAAAATACAGAATCAGGTTAGAAAATATACACTTTCAAATAAAGTTAAATTTATTTTACAAATCAAGTGTTTGTGTTTTAAAATGAGACTAAAATGTGAGCTGCAGAAACTCGTTTCAACATAAAAATGCAAAAATTCAACAAAACTCCCAAAACAAACGATTCGCTGTGGAAAGAACAAAAAGTGAAATCCAAGCTGTCACATTTTCAGCTTTATTTTGATCAAATGAAGATTTTTTAAGACTCAATAAGACGTGAAAAGACTCGTCGGGTTGAGTATTTTTTGCAGCGTGCACGGCATTGGTGGATGTGTGTGTTTCCCTGTGCGTCATGATTGGCTGAAAGCGCAGAGGACGCCTTAATATTTAATACTAATGTTCCCCTGGTTGGCTGAGGACTGGAAAGGTCCAACCAATGTTTTTTACTCGCTTTAGTGGCTGTGGCTCCCTAATTAATTGCAGCTATCTGTCTCCTATCGATGTGTGTGTACATGTGTGTTGTGTGTGTGTGTTTCCTTTTTTCTCCCCAAACCGAACATGAAATAGTTTGTTGGGCTATACTTTCTTTCTTCCTATCGTTCCCCCCTTCCTTCCTTCCCGTCCTGGTTCGCAGGCAGAGACAGGACAGATTGAAACCCAGCTGTGTTCGTCGCTTTTGGTCGTTGCCATTTTCCCCCCTCATTGCCCGGTGATGTTGGATATGGGAGAGCGCAAAGAGGTGAAAATGATTCCTAAATCGTCGTTCAGTATAAACAGTTTGGTGCCTGAGGCCGTGCAAAGCGACAACAACAACCACCAGAACCAGCATCACCACCAGAACCACCACCACCAGAACCACCACCGGCCCGGCGGCGCGGACGAAGCCGAGCAGAAGGCTCCTCTCCCGGCCGCGCAGCAGGACGGCAAAGCGGATCCTAAAAGTGACTCCTCGAGCCAGGAGAGCTGCCCGGACGAGAAGGACAAGCAGGAGGAGAAGAAGGACGGGAAAGACGGGGACGGCGGCGCCGGAGGGAAGGACGGAGAGAAGAAGAGCGGCAAGTACGAAAAACCTCCTTTTAGTTACAACGCGTTGATCATGATGGCCATCAGGCAGAGCCCGGAGAAGCGGCTCACCCTCAACGGCATTTATGAGTTCATCATGAAAAACTTCCCGTACTACCGGGAGAACAAGCAGGGCTGGCAGAACTCCATCCGGCACAACCTCAGCTTGAATAAATGCTTCGTCAAGGTGCCGCGGCACTACGACGACCCGGGCAAGGGGAACTACTGGATGCTGGACCCCAGCAGCGACGACGTCTTCATCGGCGGCACCACCGGGAAGCTCCGGCGGCGGTCCACCACGTCCCGGGCCAAGCTGGCCTTCAAGCGGGGCGCCCGGCTGACCTCCGGGCTGACCTTCATGGACCGGGCCGGCTCCTTGTACTGGCCCATGTCCCCCTTCCTCTCCCTGCATCACCCGCGGGCCAGCGGCGCCCTGGGCTACAACGGAACCTCCTCGGGCTACCCGGGTCACCCCATGTCCTACAGCACCATGCTCACCCAGAACATGGGCAACAACCACTCGTCGTTCCCGTCCTCCAACGGGCTCAGCATGGACCGACTGGTCGGCGGGGATCTCCCCTACGCGACGCACCACCTGACGGCGGCGGCCCTGGCGGCCTCGGCGGTGCCCTGCGGCCTCTCCGTGCCTTGCTCCGGGGCCACTTACTCCCTGAACCCGTGCTCGGTCAACCTGCTGGCCGGGCAGACCAGTTACTTTTTCCCCCACGTCCCGCACCCGTCCATGACCACGCAGAGCGGCGGCAGCGGCGGCTCCTTGCAGGCCGCCCGGGCTTCGGCCTCCAACTCCCCGCAGGCTCCGTCCTCCTCCTCGCTGCCCTGTGACTCTCTGAGGCCGGCTCTGTCCGGCTCTCTGCCGGCCTTCTCCTCGGGACTTTCCGGGGGTTTGTCTGACTATTTTACGCATCAAAACCAGGGGTCGACCTCCAACCCGCTTATACACTAACACCCCCAAACCCTCACCCCCAGCCTCACCCCTCCACCTTACCTCACCTCTCCATCCATCCATCCTCCCATTCCCCCCCTGAAGGAGTGAAAATCTTAAAATGACTGGAACTGTAAGTTGAACATTTTACACTGAACATTTACATTGTAAAAAAAAATACAAAATTATTCTAAACGACCTACTATAGAAAAAAAGAGGAGAGACTAAAACTGCAAAACAAAAAAGAGCAGCAGAGAAACACTCAGAAAGCAGCCCTGAAGTTTCCAGGTATTTTTTAATATTATTATTATTATCGCTTCTTCTTCTTCTTCTTCTTCTTCTCCTTCTTCTTCTGCTCCATCTTCTTCTGCAGTTTTAATTTGTGTGTACATAATGTCTGTTACTATAAGTGTCCGGGGTTTGTCTCTGTATAGTTCTGTCAGTCAGCGACGTGCAATGTGATCTGAGCTAAAAAAGCGAGAGAATGATGAGAGCTGATCTGTTCTGTTGTTGTTGGAGGAGGCATTACTTTTTATAGAATGTGTATTTAAAATAGTTTTGTCTAATTTTGAGATTTTAAAAAAAGGTAATAATATTAATAATGTCTCTAATAGCCGGTTTTGCCCGCATGTTTGCAGTATTATCAGGTATCATGCGGGTTAGAAAAGAAGCGGCGGAGAATGATTTTATTTCACAAAATTTAAACACTAATTTTTTTTTATTTTCCATTTTTATTTTCTATACAGTGAAATGTGTTTTTTTTTAAAGCGACTCTGGCTCCCGCCGTTAAGGTCCTGAGGCTGTTTCTCCATTCATTCATTTCCCAGTTTAAAAACTGTTAATGTACTTTTTATAGACCAAAGAATCGGTTTTTAGGAAATTTAGAGTCAGTATTCAGCTGACAGAGGCCTGATGTAGTAGGAATTAATGAGTGAATGAATGAATGAGTGCGTGAATGAATAAAGGGGTGAATGATGCCTCCTTCACTGCAGAAAATGTCCATTTAAACGAGATTTTTATCGCAGTTTTTGCAACCTTTTTGTTTTCTGAAATTAGCGGAAATTTGAATGGAGTTTGGTGGTGCCGATTTCAAATTTTTTTCAACGAATGTTTGTTGGTGCAGCTGGAGGCGTTTCGCCTTAATCCGCCTCGTTTTTAGATCAAATGTTAATCTGCGTTGGAAACAGCGTCGATTCAACTCTTTTTTTAAATAGAAGAATTCAGATTTTCAGGCTGAATTTGGAGCGTAAATGTCTCGTTTGCTGGATGGATATTTTCCGCGGTGGCAGCCGTGATGTGCTTTCTTTGACTGTAAACGTGATCGCCGATAAAAACGGACGTTCACGCTTCTTCTTCTTCTTTTATTTTTTTGTATAATTAGTAAAAGAGAGAGAAAAAATGTCTATTTGTAATCTGAATTTGGGGTTTTCCTTCTTTTGGAAAAGGAAGAACAATGTAAAAACCCGTTTGTTTGACAGAAGAAAAAAATGCCTCATTATCTAATACTACTTGGAATGATTGTCCTTTAATTGTCGTCTCTAAAAACAATTTTTCATGGTTGTGATACTATTGTGGTCTTATTCTTATTCCCGTGTTTGTCGCTTACAGAAGTTAAAAAAAGAGAAAAAAATGTTTTAATCATAAAAAAATAAAAATAAAAGAATAGGTTACATTCATAACTAACGCAAATCCTTTTGTCTTTTTTACTCCTGCCGTCCGTGTTGTCACTGTTTTTATCACCAGGTACCTGAACGCAACATAAATTAAACGTAGTTCTTATTTTTTAAAAAACCTTTTAAACATTATTTTTAGATTTCAGAGGAAAATTGCCAGTTTTTTTGCTTAAATTTGGGGTTTTGTTAATGCGGTTCTTCACTGTGCAGATGTGATATTTGAATGGTTTTACTGGAGAGCAAACATCAGGTGAATCCACCACAGATGCATTTAGAGGTCGATTTTAGTTCCGACAACAAAACATCAACACAGCTTTGAGTTTTTTGTGTCTTCTGTTTGTGTTTTGGGGAGTTTTGTTGTTGTTGTTGTTGACGCACACAGTGAAAAATGCACAACAGCGCGCGCGTGCGCAAAGCTTTTACGCATAAAGATTTACGCGCGTCTGGGTGGAAAAACTGTGTCAAATGATGCAACCAGAGGTCGCGTTCAGGCCGCTGGAGCCTGACTGACTGCGTGACATTTTCTCCTTTTGAACAGTGAAACCTGACGCGCTGCGGCCTCGCTGCGCGCGCTGCTGCCAGTTTTAGTGCAGAAATCAGCCAGAACCTCCTGAAATGTGCTTTAACATGAGATGAGTTGATTCTGATGCTGCTGTGATGCGGGTTCAAGTGTTCTGCTGCAGGTGTCTCATTCTGCATCTCAAACTGTGCCGGAAACACCTGAAATTTCAACTTCAAATGCAGATTTGTCGTCTTTTCTTGAAGAAAAGTCGGATTTTGTGTCTGAATTTCAGCGCGTTTCTCTTTGTCCTGTGGTGTGTTTTGGTTCCAGCTCCGGCTTGTCGTGTTTGCGGTGTGTATCAGACTCGTGTGTGTGTGTTGTTTGGCTCCTTATTTACAGACCAAACCGACACTGTGCAGCACACAGCTGAAATTTATTCTTAAACTTGCAGATTTTCCGCCTTTTCTCACGCAAAAGTCAGAATTTTAAGGTGTTTTTACTCTCCGGCGTCTTTTCGTCACATTTGCAGCGTGAAAAAGAGACTTCCTGTGAGGCTGCTGTGCTTCGCATTTGAATGTTTCTGGTGCAGCTGGTGTCGTTTTCTTCTTGTTGGGTTTGAATTTGCAGCTCAAATCTTAAACTGTCAGAACAAGCAGAAATTTCTTCCTTAAACTTGCAGATTTTGTGCATTTTCTCAGACAAAAGTCAGATTTTGTTGCTGGATTGGAGCGTTGGTGTTGTTCTGGCTCCGTGGTGTCACTTTGGTTTTGCTCCAGTGAGTTTTTTCTCCAATTTGTCACTTTATCTGTGTTAATATCTCCGCAGTAGCTGAATGTTTTGTGTTGCCGCTTCTGTGGTTTGTTTTTACAGATGAACCTCAAAGTGTTTTTGGAAAAACAGCCATCAGACATTTATTCCTCAAACTTCCAGATTTCTGGTTCGTTTTTCTCAGTTTTCCATCATCTCTGCAGAGTGAAACTGAGACGCTGCTGCATGTGAGCGTGTCTGTTGTGACTTTACAGCCTTTAACCTGCAGATTTTCACCTTTTCTTCAACACAACTCAGATTTTGAGGCTGAGTTTGAGACTTTCTGGTGTTTGTCAGATCCACATCTGAATGTTTTTTGCTTCATTCCACTTTGTTTGATTTTAAAAACTAAACTGCTGCAGCAGAAAACATGACTTCATTAAAGTTTGTTCAACAGAAGTCAGAATCGCAGCTTCCTGCTCTCTCTGCACGTGCTCACCACACTTTGATCAGTTTTATTGCATTTAAACTGTTTTAACAGCTGAAATTTCCTCCTTAAATTTGCAGATTTGATTTTTTCCACATTGAGAGAACGGGAGATATTTTTCGTCCCTTTGCTCTCCGGAGTGTTTCTCAGTCTGG
This sequence comes from Oplegnathus fasciatus, assembly GCA_003416845.1. Taxonomy (NCBI): domain Eukaryota; kingdom Metazoa; phylum Chordata; class Actinopteri; order Centrarchiformes; family Oplegnathidae; genus Oplegnathus; species Oplegnathus fasciatus. The sequence continues at coordinate 114,909 of NTHP01000510.1, read as the reverse complement.
AAACGAGTTTTTGTGTCTTCACGTGTTTTTAGACGCTGCTGTGATCCGGATTTGAGTGTTTTTGGTGCAGCTGTTGTGTTTTTACAGACTGACTCTCGGACAGAGAACATATGAAACATAAACCTGCAGATTTGAGGCTGATGTGTCCGTTTGTTTCTGCGCAGCCTCCATCTCTGCACCAGTGTTGGTTCTGGTCTGCAGAGTCTCCTCCAGATATCTGAGTGTTCCGGCACGTTTTTGGTGTTTAGTCAGTGAAAAGTTGTTTCAGTCTGCAGCTGCAGGAACCTCCTGAACATCTGAGAGCTGTTTTGTTTGAATGAATCTCTTTTATCTTCTTCTTCTTCTTCTCTTGTTGTTAAATGAGACATTTTGCGCACCAGAGACACATTTTCTGAAATGTGTTTTGAGATGATTCAGACTGAAGCTGCAGACTCACCTCCTCACCTGAGCGCCTCGCGCCTGTTTCTGGACAAATTTAATCACATTTCAAATCTAAAACGTCTCGCGCTGCTCCGACCTGCTGTTTGTTTCTTTCTTATTCTCGTTAAACCGACAGGTTTCCGCTGCAGCTCGTTTTCTGGAGGTTTTCTGGAGGTTTTCTGGAGGTTTTGTGGAAACTGAATCTATAATTGACGCGCAGGTGCGCGTGTCTCTCCGTGACGACGTCTAAATGACGGAAACTGACTCTTGTGTCATTTTACATTTTTATTTAATTGATTTTGTCCAAATGTGAAATTCTGCGTCTTGTTTATTATTATTATGATATTATTCAAATGTTCAGTAAACTTTATTTAGAGCTAAATAACAACATGAAACAGGAAGTGTGACTGTTTGTCTGCAGGTCAAAGGTCAAACCTGCTGCAAACAAACACACATTTGAATGAATTCTGCTGACTGAAGATATTAATAATATAATCAATAATATAATTAGTAATATAATCAATAATATAATTAATAAGACATTTAACCGGAATATCCTTAAAAATACAAAATAAGAGCTTTTCTTTGGCTCAGATCAGATCAGACATCCGGACCTGCTTCTGTTTTGTGTTTTTTGAAAATGTTCCGGATATTTAAGAGTCCACAGCCTGCTGGTGTTGGAGGTCAAAGGTCAGACCTCGTGTCTGCGGCCTCCACACGAAGCGAACCGACGTTTCCGGGTGACACTCGTCTTTTTCCGTCATGTGGATGTTCGTGCTGAGTCAGAGGATCCGACAGTAAGATGATGATGATGATGATGATGATGATGATGATGATGTGAACATGATGTTTGTGAGTCAGCAGCGCGCGGAGACCGTTTCTGGTTCAGACTCTGATTCGGTTTTTATCAGTTTGGAGAAACTGAATTTAGTTTCTGAAACCAGATCAACAACAACAA
>NTHP01000510.1:75058-95913 GCA_003416845.1 Oplegnathus fasciatus | reverse complement strand
TTTTGTATCAGACTGCAACTAATGATTATTTTCATTCTGGATCAATCAGCTGATTATTTTCTCCATTAAAATTAATTAAACAATATCAAAATAGTTGCCAATTAATTTTCTGTCAATCAACTAATTGATTAATGGACTGATGGTTTCAGCTGTACTGAAATAAACTGTTTCATTTATAACAAAACACCAGATTTTATAAACTCTTCATATGTTTTGTGAGTAAAAATCTTAATTTGTAAAGTACCTAAAGCTGTCAGATAAATGTAGTGAAGTAGACGTATAAAGTGGCAAGAAAAGAAGAGACTCAAGTAAAGTACAAGTACCTCAAATTTGTACTGAAGTAAAGTACTTGAGTATTATTGTTGTCTTTCTTACAGTTCATGACATTTTTTGAAGAGTAAAATCACAGCACATAATACAAATATGTCCTGATTGGCTGGCAGGTATCACCTCATACATACAGAAGTTCAGGTCAACAATTTAACTGCTGCTTTAAATAGGTGGTGTATTAAATGGCAGGTAACCATAGCAACAGCAAAGGTGCTTCAGCTCCCAGTGCTCCCACTAACTCCAGCAATTATTTTATCACCAATCAACATTTAATTAATTAGTTGTTTAGCTCTGTGTGCTTTTCAGAAAATCTGAGGCTCAGAAACAATCTCACCACAAGGTCCATTTTGTAGCTGTTCTGGAGCTTTTGATCAAATCACCTGGACTTCATCAGCAGGCGAAGTTTGCCCAGTTACAGTTTTTCCACACACTTTAAGAACATCTCGTCCACGTCGGCTTAAAAGTCGACATTCAAGGTTCATTCTTGACAAAACAGTCTCACCACAAGATCCAATCAGTACCTGTTCTGGAGCTTTCGATCATATCACATGACCTTCATTAGCATAATAATATGATTATAATGATTATTGGTTTGATCTGTATTCCTTTGCTGAATCCAGTTGCTATTTGCTGGAGTAATTGTCAAGTTTTAGCCACAGAGATCCATAAAGTTTCATCAAACTCTGGTTCCGACACAATCATATAAAAACTACGAAAACTTAAATTTCATTTCCCACTATTCCTCAACGTTTAGCTGAGATCCAGGTGATGTCAAGGTTTCAGTCAATGTTTCATTTCTATTGATGTAAAACACCCTGGTTGAGTCCACTCTGTCCACAGTAAAAATGACATTATTCTGGTTTAAATTAGTACAAATTTCCTGTGAGATCTGGTGTGATGAAACACAGCAACAAGCACTTAGCAGCAAATCTGAATCCTGTTGATATCTGCAGCTCCAAACTGCTCAGTTTTCCCCACAGAGGTCATCTGTGATTGGTTATGAGAACATATTTGACCCACAGACACACAAAGCTCTTTGATTTTAACTGGTTTTACTGGTGTTAAACCAGTTGTAGTGGTCAGTTAAACCTGCTGCTGCCATGTGACCTCAGAGAGGAAAAAAAGCTGATGTGAGGCCAAAGAGCGGGATATAAATACCGAAAAATAATTAGGATTAGTGTATAGTGAGACGCTGTGTGTGTGTGTGTGTGTGTGTGTGAAGTCTCCATTATTTTCTTCAGCCTCGTCGGGCCGACTGTCGATCAACAACGATTAAGATCGGGAATGTCGACCGCTCCGTTTTTCTTTCTGCTTTAAACAGCTAATCTGGATTTGATTGGTCCAGATGAGGCCTGGGGTTCCTGCAGCAGTTTGACCGCTGGAGACACACACACACACACACACACACACACACACACACACACACACACACAGCAGCAGGAGCTCAGCCTTCACTGTGGTCGGTTAAAATTCTTCATGTTGACGTATATTTGAAACGTTACATGTTTCTCTAAACTTTTCTCCTCCTGTGTGTCTGGTCAAAGTGTCCTTGAGCACGATACTGAACCTCAGACCTGTGTGTCCTGACAGCAGGGTCACATGACATGGACGGCTGGAGTCTGGATCTCACCGTGAATGTGCACATATCCGTACCAAAATACGTCATGTTCTGATATGTAGGGAAAGGAGGGAAGCGAAAAACATCTTAAGACTACAAAGGCTGTAAAATCCATTTTACAAACCTTTTAAAGCCAAACAGACGTGAATGAAGAAGCCCCAGAAGCTGCAGGAAGAATCAAACTATTTTTACTATTTAGTTATATATCTATAATAGTTTTTACTATTTTTGTTCATTTTTAAGTCAACATGCTGTCAAGATGACCACTGATAAACTCTGTGAAGTTTGATAAAGATGTTTACATTAGAAAACAAGTATAAAACATTTCTATTGTGTGGTTTGAAACATTTATGTGTTTTTAATATCTAAAATTTGAGATTTTTGTCAACAGTATCTGAGAGCATCCATCCATCAGTCCAGTTATAAAACTGAGGAAAAATCTGTGTTAAGTTCTGCTCTTTGTCTTTAACTGCAGCCTGTTTATAAAGAATTAAAAATACATCATTTAGTATAAAAAACAGATTATATCGTGTTCCTGCCACGGCCACAGATCCTGCCATGAATACGTGACTGTGATAAAAGGATATATTTTTATATTTTGATGGTAGAAGAATCTACAGTCAAATGTGCAAGTGTTCAAATTTAAGACGCTGTAACAAAGGAGAATATGATTTTTCAATAACTGCATGACTTCTTGGTTATTCCTTAAAAACACTTTATGAGAGCAAATAAAAAAAGAACTGAGCTCAAAGGCTCATTCTTGACTCTTGAAGCAGCAGTTTTGTTCACTTTCTTGGTTTTTCTGGAGCTTTCAGCCACACCTCATGGCCCTCATCAGCAGAATGCTCAGTTGTCATACCACCTGTTATCATGTGACTGAAGCTACACACTTAGGTCATGTGATAACAACTAAGCCATCTCCATGACAACTGGGCAAACTCCATCTGCTAATGAAGATCATGTGATATGACCGAAAGCTCCAGAACAGCTACTAAATGGACCTTTTTAAATGTTTAAATTTTACCCTCGATGTTTAATTTACTTTAAAGTTTAAAAGGCTGAACATGCTTCAGTTTTCAAACAAAAAGAGCATAAATGTGGGATTTCTGCTTTAGTTTCTGTTGGGCGGTGACTGTCTCTTCTTGCATCTCAGGTGAACTCTTTTAGTTCTTTTCCCCCCCAAAAAACTGGCGTTGGAGAGGGGAGGGTGGTCTTGTAATGGGTGACGTCTTATTTTGGTATTTTCTTCCCTTGAGTTCAGGGTAAAGTTGTTGATCTGGTAAACAGTCCGTGGTATATGTGGGATGGATTATTATACAATGTGTTACTACACAGTATTTACACAGTGTTTACTGCACTTAAAACACAGAGTACAGTAAGTAGTGTGTAAAATAAAGAGTACATAGTAAATCAATATGAAGTAGCAACCAGAAAGTGGGACTACCATGAAAAGTAAGACTGTGTGTGTTGGTAGGTTTTGGGAGGGGTAGCTGGTGGTGGTGTGTGTGTGTGTGGGGGGGTTCATGTGAACGAGCAAGAAAACACTCGACGGGTCGTGAATAATCGTTTTAATGAGTGTGTAAAAGCAGGCGGCTCGGTGAGGGCCTGTCGGGTTAAACAAACTCACCAAATCCGATTGTCAAAGTGCAAAGTGGTGTCGTTTCAATTTGCCCCCCCGTCCTTCCTCCTTCCTTACTTCCTTCCTTGTCTTCAGCCCCCCCCCTCGCCCCGGTTCAGTCCTGCCAATTACAAGACATAATAATATTTTCTTAAACCTGGTGTGATCTTTGGTTTTGTTGTTTTAAAAAGCCCGCTGATCTCTGTGCGCTCCGCTGCTCTCCGTCAATGGAGCATCAACAGGGACGGATCAGCAGCGAGCACTTCCTTTTTATCTGCTCACAGCACCATTTCATCTGTTCACAGCACACACATATCTTATTAGAGACCGTTTTATCTCCACTCAGCACCGGTTTCTCTTTATGCAGCCAGTGGTGGAAGAAGTACTCAGATCTTTTACTTAAGTACAAGTACCAAGTACTCTGGAACTAAAGGTCCTGCATTCAAAATCTTACTTAAATAAAAGTATGTCAGTTTAATCAGGAAAATGTACTTTTAAATGAACTATTAATATTCATTCTTTCATCCCTTAACCACAAACTTTTTTAAATGTTTGGAGCACCGTTACATTTTTACACCAGTCTGAGGAGGACTAAATCAAACATCCATCAACCAGGATTCAGTTCTTTAGTTGTTCAGTCAACATTTCAGTGATTTCTGAAAAATCAACATTTTTACAGCAGTCACACTTGAAAATGTGCCATTGAATAAACAATAGGGTCAACATTAAAACACATTTAATTAATATTGTCTCAATGTGCCAACTTTCCCGCCAAATTATTTAAAATGAAAAGAGGACTGGGGAACAAACAATTCTGGGGCATGTGGGACACGTTTGTTTATATAAAAACCATAAAGCACTTCTTCACCGTGATGCTTTCAACTTGTTCGGTTTTAGAAAACAAAGAAAGCTAAATAATTTATATGTAATGAGGAAAATATCTAAAGGTTGTTTTTGGAGGGAAACGGCAAAGAGGAGGACGGAGTCGAGCTGCCCTCGAAAACAACTCTATATTATATAAAGTGCTCCAACTCTCATCACCTCTCACCATCATGGGGAGAAAGAGGTAAGTTTGAATCTTTAAATCTTTTATGGGTCAACTTATAGCTGCATTATTGTCTCCTTCCTGTCCTTTGATTCTAATAGTTGTATTATTTGATGGTGACCTTGTGGGGAGCTATAATAGGTTAGTTTACTCTGTAAAAAACACGAAAACGGTTTGCTATAATAAAGCTTTTTATAGTACAGTAAACATGAACCAGAGCCATTATCTTACTGACTTTACAGGTTGTCTAATGTTGTAAATAGTTGGTGAATAATGTAATGTGCTTGTATCTGCTGTTGATGTTAAAATGAGTCATTCTCACTCTCGTTGGCGTCAGCAAATACCAGGCTTCCACTTAAATAAATTAAACCAAGTAATTTAAGTTTAATTTAGACTCTTTTATGCCGAGCAATTTGGTGAAAACAGATGTGTTTTCAAGGTTACCTGCAAAAGTTTTAAAAAAAGTTAAACTCTAACTTTCCGCATTTAGCTGTACTATTAAATGTCACTATTAAACTATTAAAATTAAATATGTCCATTTTATACATTATGATTGCATGCCAACCTAATGGATAGAAATGGATGATTGTCAATCAAAATAACATAAAATATTTATCTGAATAGTTTGTCTTTGATCCTTTAGAGCAGCAGTTCTCAAACTGGGGTCCGGGGACCCCCAGGGGTCCCCAGAGAAATGGGGAAAATTTTAATTTCACTATTATTTCATTGACTAAAAGTTAGCCCAATGAGAGAATGCATAAGAATCATAGGCTTCATGCTCTTCACTGTTAATCTGCCAGTCTACAGTATAGACAGTTATGGAATAATTGAATCTTATCAGACGGGGATCCCTGAGACTACAAATACGGGTATGCGGCCTGATGTGGACTAATTCGGGGGTCCTTGACACCAAAAAGTTTGAGAACCACTGCATTAGAGAAAGAGAATCCTTCAAAACATTTAAAAGTCATTTTTCAGTTAAAGGGAAACTTTTTATGGGTTTTTAAAATGAATTTTAAATAAAAATAAACGTTTCCCAATATTGTATTGTCGAGAGCTGCTTAAAATGTCCCTGTTCTCCATTTTATGTTGTATAATTACAATTATGTGTTTGACACAGGGATGCCAGAACCCACCTCAGGCCAGTACCACGTCTCATGGTCCCCCACGAGCTGCAAGTACTGGTACGTCATGAATAGACCCCAAACCAGGTCACCTTTTTCACCTTCTGGCTGCACTCAGGAGATACTTATTACTTACTGTGTAAAATTATAAATATGAGTTCAGCCTGAACCAAACACTTATCTATTAATCAATAACCTGAAGCTGTTGGCTAACCCAAATCAAACATTTTAGATGCCAAACTGAAAACTAACCAGAATCAAACTGATGAAGCCGTTCACTAACTTTAAATGCGTCCCTGTCGGTGCCTCACCTGAGCTGTTAGAATACATTTACCCAAACTGTTGAGCTGCTAAACCAAAAACCTAGGCCGAGCTGAATAAAAGTCTTTAATTAACTAAACTATTGCTTCCTGCTGTCAGTGCTTTTTTCACCATGACAGAACCAAGACAGCAAACTGGTCGAACTTGAAGACATAAGATATCAGTCATCATCAGCGTACACAAAAACATCAGTATCTGCCTTCATCATTAGATTAGTCCGTCATCCTTTAAGTGAAACTCTCCATAATGAAAAGAAAACTGAATTTTTATCTGATTGGAAGCGCTGACGCTGAACATAATCTGACCAGAATCAACACCAGATTAGCATCAGAGTTTTCAAACAGGAAAGTCAGACAGAGGATCAGCAGTAAAGCAGCCGGTCGATGTGACACAGAAACCAACAGCAAATATAATGAGGTGTAATATAAATCTGTCAGCACACACCAGCAGCCTCTGCCTGCCTTATACTGGCTGACTGTGTGTGTTTGGTCTGTGTGTCTCTGTGTTGTCGTTGTGTTTGCCGACTGTATGGCTAAACAAGGCCTGGTGTGTTTAAGTGTGTATTTTTAGCTAAGCGGGGCTCAGTGTGTATCCTGTGACCAATATGGTGGAGTACACACTGCAGTACACCCAACACACACACACACACACAAACACACACAGGATATTTTAAACAGTTACACACAGTTTTTCAGCATTTTAAACCTGAACATTACGCAGAAATACTCTGCAAACTTTATTATAAGTGAAAAAGTATTTGTAGTAGTATTTGTTTTATTCTGTGCGTTAAAATATCCTTCCCTTGCAAAAAAGCACATTGTTGGTGTCAAGTGAAAACCATGTATCTCCAAATTTGGTGATTTTTTAAGACAAACTGAAGGATGAAGTGTTTCTGTATGAGTGAGAAAATTCCTCTGCTTCTTAAACTCAGTAAACCATAAACAAAGCCTTCGGATTATCTGGAAAATGCTGAAAACAGACCTGCTCAACAACTATTTAAATGTGATGAATTAACATAACAGGCAAATCGCAGCATTTCACACGTAGGCATATGTATGGAACATATTATATGAAAAATCATATTTTAACATTTGGAAACATGAATTTGACATGTGCTTTTTTCTCCTCTCTGTCAGACTGGTAAATATCTGCATATCTATATAAAAGATTTCAGTATGTTGAATGGGTTTTATGGTTGTCTCATTTTCTTACAATCATGTAAATATAAATATATTTGAATGAATGTATTGTCTATGGAACACCATTTTACCATGTGATTAAAAAAACACATGTTTTTGGACATTACACAGATATCATATTTCAAATCTGTAAACTTTAATTTCAAGCGTTTTTTAAATTTTTCTCCACTGTCAGAGGTAAATATCTGCAGGGTTATATTACATTTTTCCATATCTTTTGCTAATTTAGCCCTAAAATGAGAATACTAATTGTTATCGTTATTGGAAATGACGATGGGATGGAAAATGTGGCAGAAAAATCCACAAAATGTAACTGGTAAACAAATCTGATGTGATCAAGAGCACCTCTGTCTCTGTGCGTGAGCAGCGCCTGATTTTTGTGGAATATGTCTGTTTTGTATTGTGTAAAAAAAATAATAAAGCAAAACTAAAATCTGCAGAGTTTCGTCTGAGCTGAGAGTTTGTTGAGCTGCAGCTGATGATTCATCACACTGACCAGATAATAATATTGTGTCAGCAGTGATGTAGTAAATATAAAGGAGGAAAACCACAGAGGACAGCAGAAATTACGCATTGTTTTATGATTTTATTCTGTAAAGTTCCCCTTCTTCTTCCTCTTCCTCTTCCTCTTGTAGTTCTTGTGAAAGGAAACAGCAGGTGAACACATTTGAAACTCCATCAGCAGCGTCTCTGCAGCTCAGCCACTCTGCAGGTGCACCAAACATTTTATTAAAGGGCAATTTCTCTTTATTTCTGTCTTTCTTGTTTTTCTCCTCTCCTGATGTTGGCAGCAGAGAAAAGAAAACAAAAGGTGGTCGCTCTGCAGGCACTGACACTTTCCTCCTGTAGACTTCCTGTTGTAATGGAGTATAATTATAACGGTGTGAAAGCATCACGAATGGATTAGTTCATAATGTACAGAACATTTGCTTTAGTTCACGGTAATGTTATATCACTGTAAAAATAAAGGGTAAAAAAATGGTAATTTTCTGGCAGCAGGAGACGGGAAAAGCAGAGAAGTACTGTTAACATCTATTACTGTAATTTATTCTATAATTAAATATTTTGCCATTATTTGGCTTACATGTTAGCACAATAAGGTTTTACCTTACTTATTTTTCCACTCAATATGTTGTATATACTTAATGAACTTTTCAAAATTGTACTTAAAGGACCAGTGTGTAAGATTTAGGGGGCTCTATTAGCAGGAATATTGGCAGAAATGGAATATATGACTGATATATATTCACAAGTATGTTTAGAAATGTTTGTCTAAAAACATTTCTTGTTAAGGTCTGAATTTTGTGTGCCCCGTATGCCACATAGGTAATGTCCTTTGCCAGTCACATGCCTGTTTAAGTGATGAACTGCACTATTTGTGGTTGTTTTTAGAGACGTTTTATACTCGTGCTACAAAACTTTCAACCTCTGTAGCACCTGTGCTATGTACAAAAAGGGTTAACGTACAGCCCTGTTTACAGTGTGACCATTATAGTGAAGGACTGGGAGCTCTGTTTAAAAATGTAAGAATAAAAGATTATCATATCTTTCCATTACTATACATCATTCGAGCTTTGTTAAGATTAAGGGCAATTCAGCTCACTACAAGTAAAATAAAGAACTGAATGCATCAATAGATCAGATACTGAAAAGTGGTTTTAGGACATTGTGTGGGCCTACACAGCACGCTGCGATGACTTTTTTTTGCTTATGTGAAATTTCAGCTTTATGATTCGATGGTTATCAATTACACTTCGATCTTGCTGATTTCAGAGCGATACAATTCACGATTAAAATGCTGTCAGTGAAATGAGCAGAGGCAAAAACAACTAACTGAACAGATAGCTGATAAGATGATTGATCAGCTGTGTATTTGGTCAATTTAACAGCGTAATCTAGCAGTATTTTAGATGCATGTCGGATTAAGCTGCTTCCTGGATGATTGGGAGTGCTTCAAACCCTGACCGGCACATTTCGGTTTTGGCGACCTGATCTGACGGTAAATATTACAGCAGTTGCCCTCTCCAGTGTATTGGCTCCGCTAGTAACAGCGGTTAACGCGGCTACTGCGGCATGTTTTTAGCGAGCGTTATGGTTGTTGTTCGAAATCGCATACTAAGGTACTACATACTCAATCAGTACGTACTGCATACTGCGCTCTAAATTAACGATTAAGTATGCATTTACTCGCCGGCTGTTCACACTGAAGAATGCTCCAGCAGTACGTCTTCTCTGCATCACATGACTGTGTCGATCATGACATTACCGGTCCGAGCTACTGTTGAATGAAATGTAAGTTAAATCAACATTCCCTCGTCCACTCAGTGTAATATTTTCCAGTATTATTTTGAGGCAAATTAATATTATTAACTATATTAGTGTCTACAGTACTTTTACGTGAGCTCCTGCTCTTTGCCTCTTAACTGTACCTGAACGTTACTCGCCATCATTCGTAATTATTTTATCCAACGGTTAATTATTTAAAGCGTCCGCTAATCTAGTTTACATCCGGGCATTTCCCACGGACTTAAAATCTGCATACTATGCAGCTGGAACGCTCTACGTACTCGATTTCACGTCATACTTAGTATGAATAGTACGTTAGCACGTGGTTTCGAACACAGCCTAACTCAGGCTAAAACGACATGGCAGACAGACACGGCCACCAACAATTACAAACTAACACACTAACACAAAGGTGATGTACTTAATGTTAGTAATGCAGCTTTCCCAAAAAAATTTAGCTAACGTTAAAATCATAGCTAAAACTTAGCTGCTACTGCTGCCTTTAACGTAACGTTAGCTAACATTATTTGCTTTGTTTTCAGTCGTCAATCAAAATGCACACCCCTAGCTAGGACTTTGGCGTTTGCAATGTTTTAGTTTTGAGTTGTATGTTTTGAATCCGTCGATAAATAGTTTTTAACGTTATCTCTCAAAAGTGCAACTTCCGCTTCTCTTGAACGCGGCAGGTGCAGCTAAACCAGGCGTGCCATCTTCTTCCCCTTCAGGTGGCGTGATTCCTGCGTACGTTCAGCAGGAGTATGAACTCTGACTGGCTGCAAATCCCTGAAAATCATTTGAACACAGAAGTTTTCGACATTTTGTTGGCAGACTCCGTCCGTCATGTACTTCCAGTCATGTGTTGCCTAAGAATTGGTAACACCACGCCATAAACATTCATGTAACAGTAAAAATAGTATAGACAACGGAGTACAAATGATTTACACTGCAATTGTCATTTTTGGACCATTTTATTTTATTAATTTTTAAAATTACAACATACCGGCTAGTTGATTTAAAAAAAACATAAACACTGAAGGCCCACCAAAGAGATGAGCTAAATATGGAATAAGAATCTTTATTGTCAATTTATCCTTTTAAATTGAGAATAGAGAATTCTGATGACAAATGTTGGTGCACATTAATATGAATTTGATTATAATCAGGAATATCCCACTTTACAGTGAAGTAGATAAGCTCCTATCTGGGTTATGATATGCCTGGTGGGATACAGATAAACCAGGAAGCATGTGAAGACCATCTGTCTACTGATGGGTTTGGAACCATGGAGGTCCCACACAGGCCTCATGTTCTCGTCAAACCAACATTCAGGCCTGTGAAAGCAGCACCAGACAGAATATGTTAATACATGTATGTAGGTATTAATAAACAGGTCATTTAAAGCCCATGTAGTTTATTATGATTTATAATCATGGATAGTACAGCCTCACTGATTGCTCTATTTTTGAGAAACCTATTCTGCCTATCTGGGTTTAAAGAGTCTCATAAAACATGCTCAGTTTACTTTTTGAAAACACAAAGCTCACAATAAAGTCAGATGGCAGCACTACAAAGATCTACAGAAGCAAAGTATGATCAACAAAGAACAGAAAAGAAAACCTTGTTGTTAGTCCATGAAGCAGTTTATGGATTAACAAGTGAATATACTGAACCTTCAACCGGCTGCTGCCTGTAATGCCTTGTGACACATCACTGTAGATTGCTGTAACCATCTCGCTGTGTTGTCACAATTGATATTTAACTGATTGGCTTTGATTGTAAAGGTCTGGCACTGTAGTTATGGGCTTTGTCAACATGCGTTTGGTGAAAGCCTTCTTTCAACATGTATGGATTTGAACAGTTGGATAAAATTCGACATATAAAAGTACATTTGGTTGTTTGTTGGTAGAGTTGCTTTTCTGTAATTGCAATGCTAATACTAACTTAGCACAGTGGTAGCACTAACTGGAGACATGCCATTGGTCCGACACCCCAGTAGTCCGAAAAATGTCCCATTGGACTGAAAGCCCATCTGTCCGACAGCCCGTCATGCCGAAAACAAATTCCCATTTCTCCAACGGCCCATTTATCTGAAAATACACGCATCGCTGTTTACACCGTCTATACTGTCATATCCACCTACGACCTCATGTATATAAACCTGTTACATAATCATTCCATATTTATTCCAGCACCCTTTGCACTCTGCACCATTGCACTATTACTGCTGACACATTTCATTGTGTTGTTGTTGTTTTATATGTATATATGTATATATATATATATATATACTGTATATACACTACCTGTCAGCCTCCGTCCTCCTTTAACCCTAACTGCAGTGAGAGTGTGTATTTTCGGAAAAATGGGCCGTTGGAGAAATGGGAATTTGCTTTCGGCATAACGGGCTGTCGGACAGATGGGCTTTCGGTCCAATGGGACATTTTTTGGACTATTGGGGTGTCGGACTAATGGACCGTTGGAACAATGGGCCGTCCCCGCACTAACTGCTGACAAGGTTTTGATATTCAGGATAGGCTGGCTGTTAGTGTTTGCTAGCATGTTTGATAGTTAGTCAGGGTATTCCTTTCACCAGTCCTGTCTGAGTTCAGAAAGCAGGTCTGGTTCAGAGTCTAATGTTGTGGGCTAAATTGTACGGGCGTGTGATAAGGCCCAGGGGAAAAAGCTAATGTTATATAACTTCCAGATCATTTTATTTGCATCCTGTAAGCCAATCACTCTGTTTTTATGTTGAGTTAAATTAACATGTCACACATTTTAGCCCATTCATAAATTTACCTGGACAACAGTGGTGTACAGTGTGTATGCTAAACTACAACAGCTAGCTGTAGGTGAATGGTCACGTGAGGTTTGCCTGGGAGGAGTGAATGGGGACACCTATCAGCTAGTTCATACATTTATGATGGCATGGCCAACTGTCTGCTGTAACTGCTTGGTTAAAGCATCATTTTGTATCTGTATGGTGCTCCTGTAGGAATGTGCACCCAACATGTTGCACGGACAGACTGTAATACCCTTTTCTGTGTATTGGGGAATGTAGTGATGGGTAATTTATGCTTGATTTACATGTCATATATTTAATTAGTTAAAATCTTTTTTACAATTTAACTCCATAGTTTTACACAGTTTTTATAACATGAAATGCTCTTATTTAACAATCAGATCTTTAAATTAATACAAATGTAGCGATAAAGCGAAAGTCAAAATCTGTTTGAACTATCTCATAGGATAATCAGTACCTGTGTTTTATTAGTTTATGTATATAGTGGTTAAGTTATGCAAAATGACAAAATATTTCTTCCTTTAGTCATATATTTTATTGCAATTATTAACAGTATTAACAGTATTTGATGTATTTGACAGTGATATATCGCCATAACAAAAATAATTTTTTGTAAAATTACAGAAAATCCTGCTACTTTTGTGAATAAAGAATATTTTATTTATATGGTTAGTTTTGTTAAAAGAATGTTAAAAAAACAGATATTTAATGTATTCCATTTTTTTTGTTAAATCACATGACACATTTCAATAAACAATTTATTCTTGTAATTTTAATGTGAGTTTCCTGTCATTTTATTGGGAAAAACTGATTCTGTGACACACTGGGCCTTTGATGCTGTCATTACTCTGCATTTTATTTCCCATAAAAAGATATTCTGTTAAATCCTTTTTATCCTTTTACTGTATAATGTGAACTACACAGTGGTGTTTATTACAGGTAGATAAGACTATTGAAATGAATGTGTAGAGCAGTAAAATAACAGTCTGTTCATTTAGAATTAAAAATGCGATAAAATAAAAAATATATACATTCAAATATGATTTCATTGAATAAATAATTGCCTAGTAGAGTTTTTATTTTATAGTTTACAAGCTCTTATATGAACTAAAATTCATTCATTTTTCAAATAAATGTTGTGTTGGTTATAGCCTCATTAGCAGCAGCACTTTTGTTCCCATAGTAATAATATGTGTTCACTTTGAAATATTTAATTGGAATATAATATATATAAGATTAATATTTATTTAATATGATTGAGGTTGTCTCTCTAACAGCCTGTAATTAACAAGAGCAGCACAGAGGCTTCAGGCTGCTGTTTGCTGCCTTAATAAATAAAGAAAGAAATTCAGTAATGATAAAACAACACAGTGAAAAAATGTCCCACATACAAGAAACACTGATCGATAAATGGGTAAATAAATAAATTAATTAATTAAAAGTTTTGGGGATTCTTCATCTAGGACTCACAAAATGTAATTTTATATGAATTACATATAATAATCAAACAACCCAATTTTAGTGACATTATTATACAGAATGATATGTTTTATCTACAAAAAAATCCCATATGAAAATCTGATATACAGTCATATATATATGTATATATATATATATATATATCAGAAACATCAAAATATACTAAAGTGGCAATTATACCTCATGAACATTTTCACATATATTCACAGGTATAATAAATTATCCCCAATATACAGTCAACTATCTCTATGATATTCTTAAAATATCATATAAAACTCTGATGGTAATATATGTACATTATTTTTATAATATATTTTATATTTCAGTGTATGTCTGCCACCAATATGTAGTATAGATGGACATAGATACTTCAAAATGTTTACATTTTCATCCAATATATTCCACATACAATAATTACATTACATATAATATAGAATATATTTTTTATCTTCAATATAAAGTATTACAGACTATTTCTATTTTATATTTATATAAATGTTTTGGTTCAGGTTCAGTAGAGACTGATTGCTGCAACAGACCCACTTTTCTACTTTTTCTTCCTCTTCTTCTTTTTTAAATTTATGACCAGAATTTTATTCAGTTTTATCAAGAACACAAAAACAATAAATGTAGAATTTACAGAGGGAGCGACAGTAAAGGACAACAGGCCTACTTTTCATATAATATTTCTATTATACTTCTTGTTTTATAGTATAGGTGATAAAATCTGTGGCACATTTCGGAGCTCATTTACTGCAACATGATGTGAGTCTGTTTAGCTGTGAATATTTGTCCAAACAGATGTAAGTAGATAATTGAACCAATCAAGTGCTCAGAAAAACAACATTTTGCTTTCTGCTTTCAGAAACCACTTTACTGTTGTTCAATCACGCAATAAATAAATAAATAAATACAGATATTGATTGTTTCTAATCTGCTGTAAATGTTTAGACTAATAAATGTTTTGTGTCATATTATTGATGTCGTCCAGTGCTGATGTGAAACGAAACTGTCCACAGCTGCTGAAAGCACACCTGGAACATGTTGTTGGATTTTCTTATGAAATTCATATTGAGCTTTTGTTATCTGAAACTTTCATCATTTAGGGACAAACTGGTTGTGACGGGACGTTTCGGTGACAGTTGCTGCGTCTGAACTTCCCCATTCAGAACTGAAATCCTGTCTTTTCTGACGAGCAGCAGCGTTTTCTCTGCCAGCCTTTGTCTGCAGTCTATTTTCCCTTTTCTGCCTCTCTGTGGGGGAGGATGCAGGGGGGAGGAGGATGGAGGAGGAGGGAGGGTGATGGGTGGTGGTTTGTTGCCCTCAATATGTTGTGATGGAAGACTTGGTTCTCCAGAAGGAGCGTCCGCCTGGCCAGACAGGAACCATCATTGATCTGTTTGGCATCAGGCGTCTCCACAGCTCAGAGTGCTGATCGGGCTGCTGGTGGATCCTCGAGAGTCGAGCTCTGTTCACGCTGCAGCTGACAAACACACACAGTCGCCTCTCTGCTGCCCAGACTTCATGTTTCTGTGCTGCGAGCGAACAGAGCTGCAGAGTGTATGGAAGTGATAACACACAGAGAGGAGCCCTGATATATGGAAACAGAGAGGATGATGGGAAGCAGAGTGCTGGAAGGAGTACTCAGATTTTTTACTTCAGTAAACATAATACCACAGAGTAGAAATACTCTGCTACAAGTAAAAGTCCTGCTTTCAAAATGTTACTGAAGTAAAAGTACAAAAGTATCAGCAGTGGTGGAATATAACTAAGTACATATACCCCAATACCCCATTGAGCATTTCCATTTTATGCTACTTTATACTTCTACTCCACTACATTTGTCTGACAGCTTTAGTTACTTTGCAGATTGAGATGATCAGTTAGTAGTAGTAGTACTAGTTGAATTAGCTTCACCTTTACCAGCGCGCCGACAGCCATCTACTGTAGGTAAGACACTGACACCTCTCCCATCAGTCATCTCACGACCCCTCAGATTTATCTGGTGACCCTTTGGAGGGGCCCAACCCCTAGGTTGGGCACCACTGGACTAAACTAGCTAACTGTATACAAAGTAGTTCAAACCAGCTCCACCCGGAGCAGCTCCAACAGTAACATGCTGCTCTAACATTGATGCTTCAGTAACAATCTAATAAAGTCACATAGAATCAGACATCAGTCACAACCAGAACTTTGAAGCTACATGAAGCTGAGAATACTTCTGTACTTTTACTTAAAAGCACTCTATGGAGTTTTTAATTGGTTATGAAACAGTCTCAATTTAATACTGATGCCTCTATATGACCTACATAAGCAATAATAGTTATTCTTAATGCCTGCCACCGGGTCAGGCTTTTCAGCGACATCAGACGAAACAGCGCTGGGGTTTGCTCTGGCTGAATTTGAGTTGCTTCAGCCGCTAACTGAAGGTCCGTCTCCGGAGCTGCTGCCCGCTTTCCTCCCGGGGAAGTAGTCTTCTTGCAGCAAGGAGTGAAGCGGAGGTAACATGTAATCTAACGTTTGTTGAAACACTACTGCCTTTGTCCACAGGGACCGCCAAAATCAACACAAAATGAAAAGTTCCACAGAGCTGCTTTACGTAGGATTTAGAATGAGTGACTTTGACTGTTGTAATGGAGTATTTCTACATTCTGCTGTATGGGGACTTAAGTAAAGTACTTCTTTCACCACTGCTCGCCTGTCTCTGTGACAGCAGACTTTTCATCCCGCCTTTGTGACCATTCAGAACAAGTAGAAACACTTTTGACTAAAGACCTGTAAGTCTGTTAATATCAATACTTTGCACATTGTATTGAAGATTTAAGTGACTTGTGTAAAGAAGTAATTTTTTAGGTTGTTAATATGGATCTCCAATGGCCGGATTTACACAACACAGTGTCTTTATACACATCATCTCGCCTGAATACGCCCCTGTCCTGTCCTCCAGCACTGACACGTGTCAACTCTTAAAAAGAAACACATTTTGATCACATTTCCTCTTGGATTGGCTCTTTCTGTGTGTATGATGCATCTGGCGTGTGCTCCACAACATGTATTTGACACTTCTGGCTATCAAAACCCTTCAAAAACCTGTCAGATTGTCTCAAAAACGCATTTTCACAAATCTTTAAACAAAGCTGTTTTTCTACCGTAGTTCATGAAACATCATTTTAAAGATACATAGTTTTCACAGGACACTGACACCAACAGGCTCTAAACTGTTGTTTTATTCCAATTTTCTCTTATACTCCCTTTAATGTGTCCAGGTGCAATTTACCTGCTGAATCTGAAGTGATGAAAACTATCTGTGGACGTTGACAGGAAGTGACTGATGAGATATTTTTAATTTTTTACATGGCGGAAACATTTCAGACGTCCCTGGTGATATTAGTGTGATGTTTGCTCTCCCCTGNCCCTAGGTTGGGCACCACTGGACTAAACTAGCTAACTGTATACAAAGTAGTTCAAACCAGCTCCACCCAGAGCAGCTCCAACAGGAACACGCTGCTCTAACATTGATGCTTCAGTAACAATCTAATAATGTCACATAGAATCAGACATCAGTCACAACCAGAACTTTGAAGCTACATGAAGCTGAGAATACTTCTGTACTTTTACTTAAAAGATGCCTCTATATGACCTACATAAGCAATAATAGTTATTCTTAATGCCTGCCACCGGGTCAGGCTTTTCAGCGACATCAGACGAAACAGCGCTGGGGTTTGCTCTGGCTGAATTTGAGTTGCTTCAGCCGCTAACTGAAGGTCCGTCTCCGGAGCTGCCGTCCGCTCTTCTCCCGGAGAAGTAGTCTCTTTGCAGCGGGGAGTGAGGTGGAGGGAACATGTAACCTAACGTTAGGTGAAACACTACCGCCTTTGTCCACAGGGACCGCCAAAATCAACACAAAATGAAAAAACCCTTCAAAAACCTGTCAGATTGTCTCAAAAACGCATTTTCACAAATCTTTAAACAAAGCTGTTTTTCTACTGTAGTTCATGAAACATCATTTTAAAGATACATAGTTTTCACAGGACACTGACACCAACAGGCTCTAAACTGTTGTTTTATTCCAATTTTCTCTTATACTCCCTTTAATGTGTCCAGGTGCAATTTACCTGCTGAATCTGAAGTGATGAAAACTATCTGTGGACGTTGACAGGAAGTGACTGATGAGATATTTTTAATTTTTTACATGGCGGAAACATTTCAGACGTCCCTGGTGATATTAGTGTGATGTTTGCTCTCCCCTGTAAAGATAAAGACCAGAGAAACAGCTTGTTGTTCAGGAGCTGAATGCACTCGCGGGCCGAAGTCTTCAGACAGTTCAGACCTGCAGTGATGATGGTTGTTGTGTCGCAGCTTAATGTTGCTTTCTGATTGCTGGAGAGCGTCTGGAGGCTTCAGTTGAGGAAGTTTTCTCAGGAATCAACAAGAATGTTATTTGAAAGGAGGAAAAATATCAGTGTAAACGGCTTTATTCAGTGTATTTCTTTGTTGTGTTGAATTGTTTCCGTTCTGAGTTCACGGTCAAACACAGAAATGTCAAAGGAAAGCGACTCCAAAAATACAAAACTGGAGAAGAGAGAGTCCAGATCCTGCAGGGGTCATTTGGAGATTTCTGGGGTTCATCTGTCAACACTAAGCACTCGCAGTTATGATACAAAATTGTACCCAGCAATAAAAATCGGACAATCTGTGGTCTGACAAAGCCCTTTCTGAGCGTTAGACGAGAAAGGTTGGGAGATGTTTCAGGGACGAGTGGAGCTTTCAAAAGATGTGATCGCAGAAAAAAGACGAGTTATGTGGATATGAAGACAGACCCTAACCCAGAAAAGCTTTCCAGTTTTCAGCTAAAAAAAAAATTAAAAATTAAAGTGTCCCAATATTATAATGATGGAAATCTCAAGTAACATCTTCATATAAAGATACTTACATATCTACAGCTACAGCACTGCTGTACAGGTGAGTAAAGGTGTATCTGACGATGGACATAACTCTGATCCAGGCTGTGATACTCCTTGAAATAACAATCGTTTCCGCTGTATTTTTATATCAAAACATCATATTTTATAAGCTCTTCATATGTTTTGCATATTTTTACTAAAGGTGTCAAATAAATGTAGTGTAAAAAGTGTAATATTTGCCTCTGAATTGTAGTGGAGTAGAAGTAGAAAGTAGCATGAAAAGAAAATACTCAAGTAAAGTACAAGTACCTTAAATGTGTACTTACAGTAAGTGCAGTACTTGAGTAAATATACTTAGTTACATTTGAGTACCTTTGCAATGTTGTATGGGTGTGAAAATATAAAATGTAAATGTGCTTCCACCACTGCCCATATGATTGTAAAACCCTCTGTGAAGCTCTGGTTCGGCCTGATCTGGTTCGGCCTGACTCAGATCTCCAGACTCCTGGAGGTCTGTTTCTGACCACAGACGACTGTGTTTCACCTCCCTGAACCGCCCACCAGGCTCCGGCCTGCAGGAGGCCTGGATTTACTAACCATTAAGCTATCAAGAGCTTTTGTTTGAAAAATATTTCTGTGGGCCTTTTTCTTAATTGCCTGTCAAAATCGACTTAACCATCGTCGGTGTGCAGAAAGGAGAGCCGCACCAGGTCTATTCAGGCTGGATTTGGGTTTCACAACCTGCGGATAAAATACGCCAACATGTTCACGAGCGCTGAATGATTTAAAGGGAAAAAAAATCTGCTGTTTTAAAATCACACTCGACATGACACGTGATTTATTTCATTATTTTTACACTCCAGTCAATCAGCTGCTGCTGGTTATAAAAACAGCTCCTGATAGCTACATCTGTTCAAAGTAAAAATAAACAAAATATAAAAGGACTTTGGTATGAACGTAAAATCCAAAAGTTGCGTTTTATCTCCTGTAGGGAACATATTTACAGTCTTTTTCTGGGTCATTCTTACTTTTCAGTTTCATAATAGTCATGATGATAATGATGCTAACAGGCTACTTTATAAAAGCATGTTGTGCCTGAATTCAAAAGGCTTTTTTACAAGCGGGCAGGTCTGTGGTCGTCCGAGCACGACCAGGGCCTCTCTCTCTCTCTCTCTCTGTAAGACGATCAGCTGGAGATGAACCTCGCTCGACCTGCACTTAACACAGAAGATGGGACCATGGGATAGCTCTCTCTCTCTCTCTTTGTCCATTAAATAAAACCATTAGAAGACACAGATCTTATCTGGAACAAAGCAGCACTGGAGGATCGATGCTTCTGCAAGTAAAAAGACTGTCTGTAAATAAAGAGCTCATTTTTGTTTTGAATAAAGTGTTTAAAATGTCCCAAAAGGAGAAAAAACCCCTCTGGACTGCACCTTTATGAAGCAGCAGGACATTTCTGTCATGAATGTTTTCTCTCGCTTGATGATCAGTGTGTGTTTATATTTTACAGGAAGTAGAGCACGTTGCTCTGTGGACTACAAAGAAGGGAACTACAACTATGGCAACTCTGTGGCACGTTATTTCTATGGATGTAATGTAAGAACTGGATACCGGATCCAACAAGAGTTGCCTGCCCGGCGCATACGCCAAAAAAGTTTCTAGCTTTCAGGTTACTTCCAGAGTATACGGCGCAGTGAATATGTGCAGTAGTGTTAGTGTCAAGAACAAAAATGACTTTTCTGGGAAAGTTTTACAAAGATTAAACCTCCGTGGCTTATAAATATAGAATACAAAGAGTAATAACTGACCATGTTTACAGCTGGAGGTGTCAGTTTTACAGGTGTCTCTTTTACAGTGGTGGTCTATGGGGAAATGCTTTTTGGGCTGCAGGGGGATTTTTCGTTGCAATACCGCGAGTGGCCACTGGGAAACATTGGACGCAAGGGTTAGCGGCGGCGCCGTATCCAGGTCTAAACAAAAGTAGCTCAAGTACATCAAGTAACTAAAGCTAAAGTAACTAAAGCTATTATGTAACTACATTGCTAAAGTTGAAAATGCCAAATTCTAAAGTACTTAAAGGTCATCAAGAAGCTTCAGATACAGTCGGATATTACATAGCTGAAGCTAA
>NTHP01000509.1:356842-378076 GCA_003416845.1 Oplegnathus fasciatus | reverse complement strand
TTCAGACCTGTATAGTTGACTATGTGCCAACGGCCGGATAACAGCGGAACATCTGTGTGCAATAGGTGTTTGGAGTCTGGTGGTACTCCAGGAGGTCCTTAAAGGACCCACTGGAGGAGGTCCACTCTGAGGGTCTGAGGACACTCGCCTGGTTTTCTACAGGGCGGCCTCGAGGCCCTGATCCTAGCCTTCAATTTAGAGGTCAATTGAAAACCAACAGTGTATCCTAAACACTCAACATCACACAACCTTACCCATAAAGCAACAGTATCAGCAGAGCTTCAGACAACCAAACTGCACCTGTTCACCAAGTCAAAGCACATTATACATCACATCACAACCTTAGCAGTTCTTATCAACAAAAATGACCAGGCCTGATTAATATCTAAATTGTCGGTCTATCTCAAGGAGTGACGTCTTCTTACCTTAAGGAGGCTACAATAGGATGATGTCAGAGATGAGCAACACAGGAACTTTGGTTGGAAAGTATAAAAATACAAACCAGTTTTATTTAAGTTTTATCGAAAAGATGAAATGGTTACAGGATTATAAAAAGAAATGATACAAAAAATCAAAATCAATAAAAATAGTAAAATTACACAAAATGCAATAAATCAAATACCCAGAGGTCCTAAAAAGGCAAAAAAGAAGAGCCAGGAGGCTCATCTTGCTCTTCCTTTTATAACATTCCCTCCTGGCCTCTTCCTTGTTGGCCCATAAAGGATAAAAACATCAGAACATCATGTAACTATTGGATAACATTTAGCATTCGTCACACATCCTAACTGTTAAACTTTAATTAAGCAACTTTTTCTTCAAACTCAGGGATGTGTGACCACGATGGAACATTATAACGGCTGCAGGTGAGGGGTGTCAGCCAGGTGCAGAAACCACAGAGCCTAAACTTTCATCCACGAGCTGCTTCGCTTCCTTGCAAAGCGACAGACGTGAGGTCTGACCTCGCACTGTGGTTCAGGAGACAACAGGTCGATTATGGTTCATCTCAAATGTGAAGCAGGCATTCAACAGGTGGATACCTTAACAATATATACTGTATACACATACATCATATATAATAATTGCTGGACTGCAGAGCATTTCTGTCCTCAAAAAAAACAACAAAGGATTTTACATCTCAAGAAAAAATGTTTTAATGTTTTAATTTTATAACACTGAGAAAATAAAGGGTGTCAAAATAAAGGAGGGAGGATGTGAGAAAGAAAATAAGAATAAAGTCTGAGAGAAAATGAAGCACCTGCAGACCTCACCTGTCACCGTCAGCAGTCTGCAGATAAAACACATGAAATAAAAACAGCAGAACAAAAACTTTAAATCCACTGAAGCTTTATTTTACTTTGGAAACCTAAATGACAATAAAACTGAGAGCAGAGTCAAAGATCAATCACTGTTCACACAAACCACTTTCAGACTCTTTTATTGAAACTCGAGACCAAACAAAAGGAAACGAAAAGACGACTTCCATCCTCCGGAGAAACGAGTCCTGAAGAGCAGGTGGAGTCTTCAGTCGTCCAATCAGAAGATGCTTACCTTTAACGCAGCCAGAAACAACTCAACACCTGCAACTACCCGTCATCAAACCAACCAATCAATCAACTATTTACAGACTGTAACAGGCAGCAAACAGCAGCTGTTAGACTCAAATCACTGTTACACCAGAGATACCAAAAAATACTTTAATTTATAAATTAAATCATTTACATCTTTTAGCCGAAGGAAACAAAACATTTCAGCTTTAATTTGATTCACAGAGAAACAGGAGACCTGAAATGGTCGCGCAGAATCCAAATACAAAAATGTATTGAAGAGTTCGTTGCCGAGGACGCGGCCTCCGCACGCTAAAAACACCTTTTCTTCAAAAACAAGAAAAAGTGAAGGTGAGGCAGCGTTACTGTTTATTTTCATCAGATTGCACTTGGTCTGTTAAAACCTCCTCCTCCTCCTCCTTTTTCACATCAGGAAGCTCGACAGCCTCAGACTCTACTTCCTGTTTGACTGACGCAGCGGCGGCGGCGGCAGCAGCGACAGCACAGGAAGTGTCCTCCCCCTCCTCCTCCTCTTCTTCTTCTTCTTCTTCTTTCTTTATGAAGGCGCTCAGCGGGTGGTCAGTGAGCACCTTGTTGGGCGACGGCGTGACATCGAGGTACGACGTCTGAGGAGACAAACAGCAGCAGGTCAAACGTCTGAAGGTTTCATTCATTATTATTATTTATTATTTATATGATTTATTATTCGATTACTTACATTTTTATAATCTTCAAAGCAGGAAGGATGGAAGTTCTGAGGAGAGAAAACACAAACACACTCAGATCAGACAAACAGGAAAATATTTCCTCATAATTATGTTTTAGAATGAAGCATCCCAACATTATTATTATTATTATTATTAGATTAGAATTAAAGAACTTCATTCACATTTTGTCTCATTTTAGAAACAAACTTGACTCCAGTTCAGTTAAACTGCGTATAAAGACAAATAAGAGCTCAACGCTTCAGAAACAGACTGAACTCCATTCAGACGGTGATTATTTTCATTATCGATTATTCTGCTGATTATTTTCTCTCTGATCAATCAATCAGCTGTTGATTATCGTTCTGTTGGTTCATGAATCAATCAGCTGTTTCAGCTCGAAACTCGATGAGAGAAACAGAAATATAGAAAATGTTCACAGTGCAGCTGCAGAAGGAAGAAACGAGCTGTTCAGTGAGATGTTTTCAGTCTTTTCTGAACAGAGTCTGGTGCTGACGGTGCTGCTGGTGTCGAGTCGTACCTTGTCATCCACCCTGACGGCGTTCTTCAGGAACCAGTCCTCCTCCTCCTCCACCCAGTACGTCTCAAACGGCTCCTGACAGATTTCACACAACTGCAGGAGGAAACACAAGATCATCATCATTATTATTATTATTATTATTATCATTATTACTATTATTATTATTATTATTATCATTATTATTATTATTATTACTACTACGAGTACATTTACTCAAGTACTGTACTTAAATGCAATTCTCATTTTACACTTCTCCACATTTATTTTAAAGTTTATTTACTTTTATTTACCAATTCAGATTATTAATGGCAAATATAATCAAACAATTCATTAAGATGAATTTAGATAATCCAGTAATATATTTATTATTTTGAAACTGACCATTCTGCATAAAGAGCACTTTAATTTTTAGTACTTTCAATATATTTTGATGCTAATACTTTTGTACTTTTAAACAGTATTTCTACACTGTGGTATTACTACTTTTACTTCAGAGTACTTGTTCCACCTCAGTATATATTACACTATAATGAGGAAGTGATTTCGCCGATGATTCTTTCAATAACGAGGTCTCTGATTGGCTGATTAACGCAGCTCTGATGGTCTCAGTTTGTCCCCTGAAGGACAAACGTCCGTCTGTCTCACCTCCCCGACTTGGTCCTTGGTGGCCCTCACACTCTGGAACTCCTTCTCCTTCGCGGCCGCCTGGTTCTTCTGCACCTCCTCCTCATTCTCCTTCTCAAAGAACTGACTCTTCGCTCGCTCCTCCAGGTCGGCGATCTCCTCAAACTCTATCCAGTCCTGACACACACACACACACACACACACACACAACATTAATTACTAATTCATGAACAACATTTATAACTAATCAATTAAAAACATTAATAACTGCAGCAGCCAGGACACATTTTTAAAACCCTCTGTGGTCTTTTTCTTTTTGAAGAAACTGAATCCAAAGCTTCTAAAGACTTAAAGATCTGCAGGGAAACCTTCACTTGTTTTGTGTGTGTGTGTGTGTGTGTGTGTGCGCTCACCCTGAGGCTGTAGTACCAGCGGCGATGTGTGACCTTCTTGCTGGCGACCTTGCCGGCGTGGTTCTGTCTGAAGTGCCAGTCCAGGTGGTCGGCGTACATGTCGGTCTGGGCGGCGGTGAACCTCATGCTGCACAGGCAGCACTGGTTCCCTGAGTACAGCTTGGTCACCACGCTCTCATAACGCCTGAGGGGGGACAGAACGTGTCACAACAAAGACCGCTCAAACATCAAACCCCCTTTATTCTATTTCTGACTTTATAGAGCGATGTTGATCTGAGAGCACGTGGAACAAATTCAATTTAAAGAAATGGTGGGAAAACGCCAGAGGAGACCAAAACCAAAAATATTAACGATATAAAACAGAAGAACGAGAGAACGATAAAACAATGATCAGAACTGATTCATTATCTCTAAACACACTCAGGTTAGAGTCTGTCCTCTGAAGCTGAACGGTCTGCACTCACTGTTTCATGTCGTCGATGGAGAAGCTGGTGAGGTCTGGGAAATCTTCCTCCTCCACCTCTGGCTCCTGCTCCTCCTCTTCCTCCTCCTCCACAGGCGGAGCTGCTGGAGCCACAGAAGAAGATTCTGGAAAAATAAATTCAATGTTTTAAACTACGTAGAAATAATAAACAGCAGCTTTATTAACGCAGGTAATGTCTGATTGATGTTCAGCACATTTCAGGTTAAAACAAACAAGTCGACCAGAAAGTTTTCAGACATTCAACAGAAACATTCAGAGGTTCACTGACCGGTGCCGGGGCCGGGGCCGGGGCTGGCGGTCGGCGCGGCGTCGGGCTGCGAGGGTTTGATGATGCCGTTGGAGATGAGTTTGGACAGCAGGTCGTTGACGTCAACCTGACCGAAGTGGTTCTCTGGAGGGACCACCTGCGGAGCTGCAGACACAAACAGTTCGAAACGTCCACGTTTCAGTGACTTCAGCTTTATTTTAGTTTCCGATGGACAGAATTTATACAGATGAGGATCGGTGGCCCGAGAGGAACGCTCAAAACAAAGTGTTAGTATTTAAAGGTATTTCCTGACATCAGTTTAAAAGGGTCTGTTCATGTGGAACTAATGGACAAATTACTGATCAGTCACATTAGGTTGTGATCACAGCGCTGTTTTGTGTTTATTGATATTCATATAATTCTCAACCAATTCTAAAAATCCATCAATTAAAAAGGCTAAATTAATTTCTCAGCATCAGATGTGATATACAGTAAATATACACAGTACACACACACACACGTGTTATTAAGTATGAATCAGTAGGAGATCTTACTCTGCTGTCTGAAAGGCACTGGGTTTGGAGGCAGGAAGGGCTGGTTGAGGTTCGCCATCATGTTGACCTGAAAACAACAAAATCAACACAAAGCAGGTTCATACACAAAGTACAGAAGACTCTTCATCAACAGCGCAAATATTCTCACCTGATAATTCAGTTTATTATCGACTAAATGATTCTACTTCAGTCTCAAAACGACTTTTACAGGACAAGACGTACAAATATCAGCCGATAACGTCAGTTCGATTTTTATCTGGACTGATCGATACGATTATCAAACACTATGAACATAAACAACATGTGTGTCAGTGATCGATTGACAGGCGCGTCACTCACCGGCTGCTGCATGCCGACAGCAGGGGCAGCGGGGTTGTAGAAGGGGGCGGGGCCCGGCTGGCTGAAGGGCGGAGCCGGCTGCATGTTGAAGTTTCCTGCTGGCTGCAGGTTCGGCTGAGTCGGGAACGCCATCGGTCCCGCAGGGAACTGAGGGTTCATGGGCTCTGAGAAACGCTGGGGGGCCATGTTGAAGTTCTGCTGGGGGGCGATAGGGTTCTCATAGATGGGCGGGGCCATCGGCCTCATGGGAGGCTGCAGGTTGTGCTGGGGAGCGAACCTCACGGGGCCCTGCTGGCCGGGGGGGCACTCGTAGAGCGGGGGCCCGCCCTGTTGGGGCACGTTGGGTATGTCAAACCTGGGCCCTGGCTGGCCGGGCCCATCAAAGCGCATCGGACCGGGGCCTTCAAACCTCATTGGGCCCATCTGGTTTGGAGGGCCCTCGAAGCGCATGGGCCGTTGCTGCTGGAAGCCCATTGGTCCAGATCCAGGACCAGGAGCCATGTTGTTGAAACGTTGCATAGGGCCCTCAAAGTGGCCCGGTCCAGGCCCCTGTCCCTCAAACCTCACTGGGGGCTGCTGACCGACGGGACCATCAAATCTCCCAGGGCCCTGAGGGTGAGGCGGACCGTCAAACCGCCCCATACCGTCTCCGCCTCTCATTGGACCGTGAGACATGTGGGGGCCATCACATCTCCCGGGTCCATCAAACCTCTCTGGCATGTTGTGATGAGGTGGTCCACCGCCATCGAACCTGCCGGGACCCTGGTGGTGAGGCCCGTCGAACCGGGACGAGTCATCATAGCGCCCAGGGCCACTGCCTTCATACCACCCCGGAGGGTGCGGCCTGGAGGGGCCCATGTGTCCAGGCCCGTCGTACCGGGAGGGGGGGTGTCCTCCATCGTGAGGAGGTGTGTGTCCTGGGGAGTCGTTGTGTCGGACAGAGGACAGCGGTCCTCCGCGGGCCGGCGCCTTGAGAATGGATTTGGGGGGAGGAGGGGGATGAGGGTGAGGAGCGGGGACATCCAGATTGAGGGGCCCGTCATCTGAGTGCTCGCTGTTGGGGCTCTCAAAGCGCGGGACCGGGCTCGCCTCTGCTGACTCCTTCTGGTGTAGAGGCGACAGGCGCTCACGCTCGAACCGGGGGGGCGGCGCATCCAGACCGGCCGGGCTCGGACAGTTCCTGTGGACCACGGTGCCAGAGGGTGGGGGTCCCTCCGGCCTCCGTGGGTCAGGGTGTCTGGAGTCGGCAGGTGGGCCGTACCTCCGCGGAGCGTCGTAGCCACTCTTCTGCTCCTCGCGCTCGTCGTAGCGCTGGCGCTCCGTCAGCGGAGAGTTCCACTCTCGCTCACCTGGAAACAACAAGTACGAACTCATGAAGACGTTTTCTGACATCCTGCGACTGTTCAGCTCAGAACATCCTGTGACTCGTGATTTTAAATGTTTCACTTAAATTACCAGAATGAGCTTCATCACACTTACGTAACATAGAAACTACAGAGAAGAACTGAATAAGTACTAAACCGTCCTAAACTCTTCTTCTCTCTAACTAATTACTGACTACAACTCCCATGAGCTCCTGAGAGGCGGCCTGTGATGAACTGGATCTGACTCTACTGTGGTGAATAATTCAGGATGAGCGTGTGAGCTTAACCCCTAATTAAATGTGTAAACTGTGATCTCTTTAGAAGAGTCTCTAACCCTGCTGAAGTATCACTGATCGAGACCCTGACACCCCGCAGCTCCAGAACCTGACCTCTGACCTCTCTGTGGATAAAGACGACAGATAACAGATAATATTTGGCTTCACAGATCAGTTTAAACAGATAAACATCATCATGGATCAGTTCAGAGCAGCGGACTCACTGGACTCTCTGGGATCGGCTCTCCTCCTGAAGCGAAGGCCTGGTAGAGATTTCAGAGTGGGGAACTCTTTGCCGTGGTTGTACTCCTCGATCATGGGGCCGAGCGGAGGCCGGGGCTCTTCACGCTCTTTACTCCGCCTTTCACCTGTAAGAGTCATTAACCAGACAGACATCAGTGACACGCCTCCACTGGCTTCTTCCTGAAGCTCTGAGGTCGCAGCTTCACCAAATGTCAGACTGTTCCTTGCGGCTGACGGTTGAATAAAAGGTGATGATGGGAAGAAATCCATGTACAGTTGCAATTCTGAATCCATTAATCTATTTGTTTTTGTTGAGGAAAAAAACCTTGAGGGCAAAGTGCAGCAACCAGACAGCGACACCGCAGAGTCTTCAGAGGTTAGCATTTAACAACTTAATAATTAGCTTTGAACACAAACATGCAATTACGCCCAGAGAATAATGTCAGCCAAGCAGACACACACACACACTTCAGCCAACTCTGAGCAGCAGAGAAGAAATAACTGTTTAATTTGAGATAACCTGCACTGAGATAACCAGAGCAGAACGTCTGTTTGTGGAAGTCAGTAAACTTTGCCTTCATTTCATTATTCTCCTACAGGCAGAAGAACTTTCAGTAATGTGCAGGAAAAGAGCCTGAAGACATCGAGTGCTGCTTGTTTTTTCTTTACTGGATCGAGAATCTGAATCCAATCGTACGGTTCCCAAAGACGCCCACTCCCGGTTAAATTAGATGCTTTTTGTTTAGTTGACATCACGGCTGCTACTGATGATTCTTTTCATTATCGATTATTCTGCAGATTATTTTCTCAATTGATCCTTTTGTCTATAAAACGTTAGAAAATAGTGAAAAAAGCTGATTATATTATGTATTCAGATATTTTGTTTTATTCGACCAACAGTCCAAACCCAAATTATTCAGTTTATCGTCACATTTGAGAAGCTGGAATTGGTATTTTTTTCCTGAAGAATTACTTTGCTGCTAATTAATTTTGTGTCGATCAGCTAATCTGTTAGTCGACTTATTGCAGCTCTAGCTGATACTTGTTCCCTTTGTCCCCTCAGCTCACCTTGTCTGTCCCGTGGTGCCCGGCTGTATTTATGTGATGGCGGGTGTCCGGCGCTCCGTCCGCCGCCCGTCTTCTCACCCTGCCCCGCTTCCTCACTTTCCTCCGGACTCTCCTCGCCCTCCCACTCCTCTCCGGCGGCTCGGTGGGTGACCTGAGTCTTCCTCAGTTTGGACTTGTGCTCGTAGTAGGACAGCTCGGCCGCGTCCATGCTGTCGTGAGGGCGGGGCTGAGCGGAGGGGGGCGTGGTCAGCAGTGGCTGTTTCTTGGCGGAGAAGTTTCCGGACTCATCCCAGCTCTCAGAGTGCTGCTGCTTCTCCTCCTGATACTGGAAGAAATGTTTGATCTGGTGGGCCATGTTCAGGAAGGCCTCCTCAGAAATCTCCCCGCTCTCCAGACGTTTACTGGCCTGCAGACACAGACAGGAAGACAACAACTGTTAGACGAATAGGAGGAAAAAACACTTCTCCAGTAACCATTTAATTAAAAAACTTAATACCGGAATAGTAGAGTCTTTATCCCCTTTAAGCCCAACATCTTGGGTAATTTTCACAACCTTCCTACAAACTTTCTATAAATCCGAGCAGGATTTCTGACATCACTACTAGTTTGAAAGCTAATCGACTGCAAATATGAAACTTACACGAGTGTGATGTGGAAATTTGAAGCCTCCCGGTCACATATGGACATGGCAGGAGATGGAACAGCAGCGACCACATAAATTCACATTTAGTGGTTCGATTTTCTCATCAGCCTCTCTACATTATTTTTAAATTAGCTGGTGATACTGTAAACGTAAGAGATTAAAAAGGCAGCACCCAGTCATAGTCCATTTTTTTAATATGCCGATATTTCTCCATTCAATAAAAAAAAGAAGTACTCTGCAGCGTAGAAACGACTGGTTTTGATTACCCGTGGGTGGGAGTAATGGCTGTTCTTAAAGGCTTTCAGGCTTTTAATTTCTCGTTCTACGTTTCTCGAACTTCTGTGGACTTTGCAGCGTGCAGTTAATCTGTGTGAGCGGTGTTTGTGACGTACCCTCCTGAGCAGGTCCTTCTTGGAGGCGGAGTTGAGGACTTCAGGTATCTGCAGGTTGGCGTCCACACTGAGGCGATGCTTCGGGGTTCTGGGGGTGGTGGGGCGGGTCGGGGTGCCGTACTGTTTGTGTCTCTGAGGCCCGGGCTTCACGTGAGAGTCCTCCGGCAGCTTCAGACTGAGGAGGAAACACAGATTTGGTTTTTACTTGTTGAAATGACAGAAACACTCAGACAACGTGGAGTACTGCTCAGAGTTCATCCATCAACAACTTTTGCTTTATAGTTTCAATCCATTGTCCAGTATAGAAATCATTACAGGCTCTGAGATGTGAGGATCTGCTGCTTTTTCAGCACGTATCACTGCACAATCAATACGTTTTAGTTTTAAGACTGTCTGAGTTAATCTGGAGTTAATTTGATTTTGTCAAAGTGCAGCCCTGCCCAGCCCTAAAACTCACAGCACAGGATCAGAGGCAGCAGACCTTGTTAAAGGTTTGTTAAGATGAATGATGTTTGTGAACACAGCAGGAAAACAAGGTGAAATGATGGACTCACTGTTTGTTCTCCTCCCAGCCGCTCCTCCAGCGGTGAGGAGCCTCCTTGGTGTCCTTGCCGCCTCCGTCGTGGCTCCGTGGGGAGTGAGAGTCTCTGGACTCTGAGTGCCGGTCCTCCACCGGCCTCTTAGACCTCCGGCTCTCTGATTGGTTCTTCTTGGGCGCGAGCCGGTCCTCTCGGCTGGGCTTGCCGTGTTCTGGTTCGTCTGCGCGGACCCTCCTGGGTTTGCCGGGTTTGTGAGAGGGCGACGGGGACAGGGAGCTGCTTCTGGCTCTGCTCTTGGGCGACCGCCTGTCCTTCCTCTTCGGGGAGGTGGTGGGGGAGCGCGACCTGGACCGCGAGCGGGTGCGTTTCCTGGCGTGTGTTCGGGCGTTGCCTCCAGTCTTGAACTCGACCTTCTCTGCGGACTCCTCGCGGTCGTGTTTGGTCACTGAGCCGTTCACCAGCTTCCCTTTGTTGAACCTCTGAGGCTCTGCTCCCCGTGCTGCCTCCTCTCGCTCCTTCTTGTCGGTGCATCTTTTCTTCTCCTTCAGCTCGTCGTCTTTGGCCTCTCCGGTCTTGTCCTGCGTACGTTTCCTCAGCCTGGGATCTTTCTTCGTGCCCTCAGCTGATTTCTGAATCTCAGCCTCCGCCGGTTTGTTTTTACTCTGGACACTTTTGGCCATCGGAGACGGAGATTTGGACTTGGGCTTCTCCTCTAACACTTCTTTCCTTGGGGTCCTGGTCTTGTCTGGCCGGGTGGACTTCTCGGGTGTCAGAGCAGGACTTCTTGTTGCGGTTGCGTCCGCTTTCTTCCCAGCGGTCTGTTCTTTGGACTGGGAGGCAGCTGGGGGGCCATTGCGGTTCAGACGGGGGTCTCTGGTGGACGGCTTGGTGTCTGCCTGAGTCTGAGGGGGGATCCAGGGTCGGACCACAGGAGCAGTTTGGCTGACGGGCTTCTGCGCCGAGCTCGGTGCTGCTGGAGTGGAGACTGGAGTCGATGTTGGTATCACAAATCCACCCGCCTGCAGACACATTAAACAGCTGTTGGTGATTTTGTTTCAGTGTTGAGTATTTTACATCCAAACCGTGCGGACGGACAAACGGACGCTTACAGACGGTCAGGAGGTCAAATCAAGAACCCAACAGGAAACAGAGTTACAGGTGTTCCTGTTTGTCATCAGTTCTCTTTCAACTACATGAAGAAGCCGAACTTCTGTGTGACTGAAGTCCTGCAGCTTTCACCTGAGGCTCAATAACACCTTCTTTATTCTAATGGTGAGTTTTAAACCTGCTGAGTTTCCATCTACATGACCAGTTAGAAAAGTGTGTCGGAGCGTCCAGGAAGCACAAAGATTTAACACTGAAACGACTGTAATTTTGATTGATCTAACACAGACTGTTGAAGCCTCCATTAATCTTGGAGAGAAGGCTGTGGGTTTGGCCCCACATCACTTACACTTTATAAGAGACCTCTTTGCAGCCAGTACCAACAGGAGGAACGATTACAGCGACCAATTTAAAAACTCTTAATGTAACGTACATACGTATTGAAGGAGAAGATAAAACATTATCTAATAACTAAATTAAAATCTGGTGACGAGACGAGATGTGTGAGGATCTGTCAGGAATGACTGACCAGCAGTTAGCACATCAGCTGACCAAGTTCCTGAGTGACACTTTGTTTCCCCTTAACAATCCCTGACACAAGCTTTCCAGCCCTTGGCTCACTGTCTACAGTTACACACATGCAGTATTTACAATGTGGCTGACTGAAGTGAGGACTACTAAATGTGGCTGAGCTTTGGACAAGTGGTGATACAACAAAATGTAATCACTGCATTAAAATGACATAACTCCAGGATGTAGCAGGTAGAAGAACACAGCGGTTATGATGTCCCAGAATCAGCTGATGCAGAACAAAACAAGTGCTTGTGTTTTCAACATACTGGGATATAAGACAGGAGGAAGACTTATGCAAGAATCAACTACATCTAAACTACGCCCAGCCCTCGTTCGTCCTACCAGCTGAGCTTTGGTCTGCTCCAGCTCCAGCTCGATCTTCTTCTGCTGAAGCTCCAGAAGCTGTTTCTGTTTGGCCAGCAGCTGCTGCCGGATCAGCTGCTCCTGGGTCAGGCTGGACTGGCTGACGGCAGGGGCCGGCTGGGGAGCAGGTGCTGCCGGCGGCGGTGGAGGCTGAGCGGGGGCAGGCTGCGGAGAGGACGCCTCCTCAGACTGGAGACGTGCAGAGGTTACAAAGGGTCAAAGGACAAAGAGAAAGGATTTAAAGTCCACTCGGACAGAGGTTCTGCTTACTTCTTCCTTTTTCAGATACTTTCTACTTTACCCCCAGTACGTTTCAGGGGGAAACAATGTACTTTTTAACTTCACTACATTTATCTGACAGCTGGAGTTACTGGTTGTTTGTAGATTAAGATTTTATATTCAACAGGAGATAAACATGGCTGTAAAAATCTTCTTCCAGCCTCGCAAGACAGATTTAAACATTTTAGACAATTTAATCAATACTGACTTTGTTCCTTCAACTTCACAAGAAAGACAGTAGTGAGTCCAAACTTATGAATGTATTATTGTGGGATGGACAATTTTTAAGGGATGTTTATCTGCTAATGACTTGATTTCAAGCTTGTTTACAACCTAAAAAGGTTTCACTGACATGTAGGTCTTTAAATTGCTTGTTTTGTCAAAAGATCAGTGCAAAACCCAAAGACATTTAATTAACCATCATGTATGACAAGAAAATGAGAAAATCCACACATTTTAAGAGGCTGGACCCAGGGTATGTTTGACATTTTTGCTTGAAAAAAATGTCTCAAGCAATAGTTTCATTTTCTGACTGGTCAACTGACTGGTTGTTCCAGCTTCACGGTGGAAAAACTAACACAAGAACTTCAAGTTCCTTAATTTAGTTCCTCCTTTGTAACTGTTGTATAAACGTTTAAATAGTCTTCGAGCAGAGTTGAATACAAACACATGAAGACAAAAATGACTAAATGATTCTATGTTGTGTTCAGTAAAATTACCCAGAGGACTTTTGATGCACATATTTTTGCATTTTCCTGAATTGTCTTTCATTGGAAGTGCAGAGATCCCTCACTTTGTCTCAAGATACTGACACGTTTCTAGAAAAATACAAATCTTTAATAAAGTTCATCCGTATTAAAAAGAGCTTGAATGAATCTCACTGCAATGGCAGGTTTTTTGTTTTTATCTTTAAGAAGTGCAGTTTGGTACAATCACATCTGGCAAGCTGAAAAAAATGCTTCCAAAGCCAAACTTCACCAGTTCTGAACGTGACCAACAGATCTCTGAAGGTCTTTAGGTACTGACGAGACAGCAGAAGCAGTCCCAGTCTGATGTGGTGTTTGCAGCACATACACACCTGTTTTAAAAACTTGGGGTTGACATGAATGCTGGCGTTGACAGTGGGCGGCAGCGGCTTGATGGGCCAGGCCGGGTCCACAGAGTTGACCCGGACGTCCAGCGCGTACAGTTTCTTGAGAGGAAACACATCGTCCCACGTCGATCGTAACTTGAACAGACTCTTTCTAGTGTTTTCATCCACCTACAAACAGAGGACATGACTTGGTCCAGAGCTACCAACAAAAACCTAAAACATACTTCAGTAGCATCACAGCAAAGGCTAATACAGCACTTTAACACGTGTTAGTACTCTGTCCATTACTACTAAAGGGGTGAAAATATACTTTAAATACTTTTAACACTTTCAGGACAGGTAAAAGAATAATTGTTAATGTTTCTAGTGAAGAACTTTTATTAGCAGGGCTATGTTATGGCATTAAGTACACAGGAGCAGAGTGCAGGAGATCACACATAAAAAGCAAGCAACACAACAAACAGGAGGGAAGTGAAGTGGCTGCTAAAGAGTTTTAGTGCTTAATTTATAACAATGTTAACGGCAGCAAAGAGAACTGTACCTTTTCAAAGACACATATAAATGAAGTGATTAGGTTTTTAGCAAACACTGCAAGGTATTCTCCTCCAACATTCTTCACTATGGAATCCACTAAGTACAAAACTGGAAGCTTCTCGGTAGATGGGGCCTGGAGCAATAGAGAACTCAACAAGTTTAGAAAACAACAGGGGTTAAACCAACATTTCAGAACAAATGCTCAAATTACAAGTTGACAAGATTAACAGGGGCCGACTGCCCTCCCCCTCACCACCCGCTGTGTGAAACGTTTAATTAAAGTGTGGAAAAGCCAAAAATAGTCTGTGCCAAGTGAGGAAAAAGTGTAAAAGTTGACACATCCAGATAGAAAAAATAATAAAAAGCAGTCCACAGTCTGAGATTTTTCTTCTTTCTGGAATCAAAACAAAACTGAGCAAAAATACTCCAATAAACTTCTTCATAATCACACTGAAGGTTCGAACACAACTGTGATCGATCGAAAAACAAGAAAATACGCCGAAAAATCATCTTCCACAGTAATCAGTCAGTTCAGTGTCTGCAAAGACGGATCTCAGGAAGATACTGATCCTTCCCCAGAGTCACGGGACAAAAAACAGGTCCATGA
Source organism: Oplegnathus fasciatus (assembly GCA_003416845.1). Lineage (NCBI taxonomy): Eukaryota > Metazoa > Chordata > Actinopteri > Centrarchiformes > Oplegnathidae > Oplegnathus > Oplegnathus fasciatus. Next base: position 363,549 of record NTHP01000509.1, on the reverse strand, counting down.
AGGGTTAAAAAAGGGGGTCCAGTCCTCAGGAACTTTTTTTTTTTTTTACCTCCAAAGAGGGTCTTCCTTAAACCACTCTTTGTACTTTACCCAGACGACACATCAGCCAGTTTTACTCTTCAACTTCACACCCCGTGAGTTTTATTCACTAACTCCTTCAAAGTTTTACCCATCAAAGGTTTTTCTCCCGTCAGTTGTTAAAAAAACATTGATAACCCATTAGAAACTAGAACAAGTGATCTGTAGGCATTTAGTTAAAGAAGCTGCGTTTAAACACTTGAGCAGAGGTCTGCTGTGACTAAACTGTGCAGCACTGAGTAAACACTGTTTGTACAACTAGTCCGAACGAGCCGAGTCAGACTCGGCCATGTCAGTAAATGTAAACCAGAGTCAGACCAATAAATTACACTGGGAAATAAAAAATGACAAAAAGCACATTTCACATTTTTTATTATAACAGTTTAACCATTCAATGACATTTCAGTAATTCAAAATTCACTAGTGAATTAATGCAGAGAAACTTTTTTTCTGATCCGGCTTCAAGTGAGCAAAGCTTTGAGTCGCCAGGCGTCAACGTGACCACAGCGGAGGCAAACCGCTGACTGAAGGCATTTCTATAGACGGTGGAGGGGCTGTAAAGAGCCCCCCCCCCCTCTCCTGAGCTGAACAATAGCTACCCGGTAATATTTATTAACAATAGATTAGACTGAAAACCATTTAAAAAACATCGATGTGGTCTGGCATCAATCAGCAGATGGGAAGAAAATGACAGTGACGAGTGGCCAGAATACTTCTGTTTGTAGAGGCCGAGAATATTCAGTCAAAATCCACCGTAACTGAACCAGCTAACGAATTAAGAGTCAATATATAGTTTATACAGACAGCTGGTGAGCTACTGCACCATTAACACATTATATTTAACCATTAGATCAGATTAATATTTATAATCAGAGTCCAGCAGTTATCACTGGACTCTTTCAGGAGGCTCCAGGAGGTAGAAGTGTTCAATCTATGACCTTTATCCTGTTTAAATCAGCTTCAGCAGTCTTTTCTAGTTCTGACAGGCTGAATTCAGAAACACATAAATGCTGATTAGACTGACTGAAGGCTGAAAACCTGAAACACACCCAGTAACAGCAGAGTGGTGAAACTGAAGCTGGTTTCTGCTGAACGCCCTCCAGAAACATCTCAAAGGAAAAGTGTCTGTCTCTGATTTTGTTATTTTCTAACATCTGTTTTTAAAGTAATAAAGTTTGGCTGCTTTCAGCCGAAATAAACAAACGGCTGCAAGTTTAAACTCACCTAAAAACACTATTTTATGGTCACATTAAATCTGTATTTTTTAATATTATTGATTAACATTAACTTCATAGAGGCACTCCACATAAATAACATAATCCAGACTTTAAAGTGTTTTACGGTGGATTTTCACGTCAGGCCCACACCAGGTTTAAACCCACATCAGTGCGGCGAGTTTCGACAAAGGCTGATTGTTCAACAATCACTAAATATATTGATGAATAAACGAGCTTTTCACTTTAATACACAAAGGCTGAGTCAAAGGCAGCAGCGCCGCTCGGTGCCGACCCGAACAACAGCGGAGGGTAACGTAGCTAGGAGACATGTAGCTAACACAGCCGCCATGTTGAGCTAGGAGCTAACGTAGCCAGCAGGGCCTACATACATCCACATAAAGCATCTGGAAGTGAAAGTATTCTATATTTATAAAAACCTTGCTTATTTGCGCTTCAATAATTGCGACGATATCCTTGGCGAAGTTGAGGTTTTCCTCGGCCAGGATGGTCAGCATGTTGATGTGCGGCTTGCTGTTGAATGTCAGGTCTTCCAGCGAGGACTGATACTCTCGGCAGGCATCTTCCCTCGCCGCTTTGTCGTCCATCTTTGAGCTGAGCGACCCGGGAAAACCTACACCAGCCTTATGAATACCATGACCACTGATTAGCAGGCAGTCCATGAACTCATGTAGCTAACTGTTCTGCCCTGACTCGGGGGAAAGTAACGCCGGGTTCGTGCTTTATTCCGGCCGCCGCCTGTCGTTCGTGTCCGCTCGCTTCCAACGACAAGAAGATGGCGACTGTTACTGGAGGCCTCATACGTCACATAAATTATTAAATATCTCGCGTGACGTCAGTGCAGCCCCATTGGCTCGTTTCGGCCTGCCGGGACCGGGTTTTGGGTTTTCATTGGTTCGATAAGATAACAGCCACACAAATGAGCCAATCAGATTGAAGCAGTGTGATCTTATTATTGCATAACATCAGATGTGTCCCAGCACGCCATGAGGTGACAGCATGGCGTCTCACACAGACACCACTTTAAAGGTTTAAATGAAGCTTTTCAGCGTCCACATTTCAGTATTAGATCATCTGTTTTATGGAATAAATGTAAATTACACTGTAACGATGGGATGTATTAAAATATGTTAAAATATTAAACACGTAAACATGTGATGTAACAGGCCTACATGTGATTAGTGTGCAGCTACAGAAGGTGTGTGTGCAAATGTGCAAATCCTGTGATTTCCAGTGTCTGCAAAGGTCTCATACTAACTAAAGCAGTAAGATTAGAAGNATATATATATATATATATATATATATATATATATTCAGATTATATAAGATCAGATCAGATTAAAATATAAGGTAAAGTCTACATACTGACTCAGTGTGTAACATTAACACACATCTCTGTACATTGCACATATTCTTTATCCTTCATACTGTGAACTTTTGCACATTTATCGCTCTTTCATTAAAATATCTTTTATAATATCTACCTGCAGCTTCCTGACTTGCAGTGCTGGCTTTTTATCTTTTGTATATTTGTATTTTGTTACGCACCAAAACACCGAGGTAAAGTCCTTGTATGTGAAAACCTGCTTGGCTATAAACCTGATTCTGGTTCTGAGATGTTCGTGGAATCAGTTTCTTTCAGACCACGGCTGTTAGGACTTAAATATATTCACATATTAACTGTGTAAACACGTGATGTAACAGGCCGCCATATGATCACATGTATGCAAGTGAGCAGAACTGAAGACCAGCTGTGCCATATGAACTAATAGTTTTGCTCAGAGAAAAGTTGCCTCTGCTCTCACATTCACAATGAGAAAGAGTTTGACTTTAAGTTCAACACCATTTCCTCAACATACAAATGTATATAATGTTTAAATATTAAATTCAGAGATTGACAGGAGGCAGAATTGACATTAAGTGCTGAGCGTGTGAGTTACAGGATTATTAACTCATTTGAGGGCTGTTTGTCTGCTGGTGATTAACATCTGTTATCTTTGTCTCGGAGGACTCTGTCATGCTCTCATTAAAGGTTCATTCTTTATTGCATTAATTGAAGTACAACGTCCTCTGTGGCTGATGAAAAGCCAACATGTGTGCGTGCTTTCAGACTGACACTGACTTTATTTCCAGCTGTAATTCATCATGTTTACTGGAGCTCTGCAGACGTGTCACAGTGTCAGTGGGCTGAACTATATTCTGCACTTCGGGCAGTTTGGTTCCTTTTTCTCAAACAATAACACAAATATATCAGACATTTAAATAACTTAAAGGATGAATATTTTTTTCTTTGTGTGACACCAGATTTTACACTCAAGTGTGATTTGGACACTGAGAGCAAACAGCATGTTACATTTAAATACCTTTGACAGAATCTGCGTTTGCAGCAGGTTTTATTTCTACACGTTCTGAGTAATGAGTCAGAAAGGCTGAATCATCTGTTATTGACAGTTAACCCCGTCAGTGTGGCAGCTGCCATGTAGGGCTCCAAACCAACGGCTTTATTTTTACACTCAGTAATCAAACACCAGACTACAGCAGTCCAACAGGCAGCGGTGGAGGAAGTATTCAGAAGTAAAAGTACTAATACCACACTGTAAAAATACTCTGTTACAAGTAAAAGTCCTGATGTTACTTCAGTAAAAGTCTGAGAGTATAATCAGTAAAATGTACTTAAAGTATTCACAGTAAAAGTACTCTCTGCAGTAAAATGTCCCCTGTGCCTGTTGTACTATTCTATATTCTCTCATTAGATTATTATTCCTCATCATTAATGTAAAAGCAGGATTTGACTGTTGGAGTTGGTTGAGGTGGAGCTCATTTTCAACTATTTTGTATCAGACTGCAACTAATGATTATTTTCATTCTGGATCAATCAGCTGATTATTTCCTCCATTAATCGATTGATTGATTGGTTTGTAAAAACAGTGAAAATAGTGAGAAATGCCGTCACAATGACCCAGAGCCCAAAGTGACACCTTCACAATGCTTGTTGTGTCCAACCAACAGTCCAAACCTCGACATTATTAAAATACATTACAATTATTCAGATCATTCAAAGGAAAAGCAGCAAATCTTCACATGTGAGAAGCTGAAATGTTTTTATTCGGTTGTAAACAGAAAAAATGAGCTCAGGTGTTTGATTTGACTCCCTCTGATTGGTTGTTGCAGCTGTGACTTCAGTTTCAACATGTTGTGATTTTGATGATGATGATGATGATGAAGGTCTACAACTGAAACTGACATGATTTCTCACACACCTGTCGACCAGGTGTGCAGTAAACAGTCAGTCGGACTGTTTAAAGTAGAAAATGTTTTCTCCGCCACTTTATTCATTGTAGAGACATAAAATGTAAAGAAAATGAAATTAATCAGTCAACATGTATACATTCAGAAAAATGTTTAAAATAACGAGCTTCAGTCTTTTTGTGGCCGCTCAGGTTCCTGCTCCTCAGAGGATCAACTCTTTAGATTTGACCTCATGATGTTTCCTGTGGCGCCGCCATCAGGACAAACTTTACATGTTCAGACTGGAACAGATCAAACTAAACTGGTGGGACTTCAACTTTTTAATAGTGCTTTTCCTAAAAAATAAATATTTCTAACATTTGTGAATCATCAGAATAAAACTGCAGACTGGATAAAAATCAGTCTTTATTTTGTGGTGATGTTTCCATCGAGTCACGGACTGATCTGACCCGTCAGGACGAACACTGCAGAGGTCAGGTCACATGTTAATTCAGTTCAACTCAAAGTGCTGCACCTGTGACACCAGGATCAGGGCGTCCACACCAGCATGTGTGATCTGGAATAACAGAGAACCAGAACATCAGAACTCCACCAGTGACCCTGTTGGTCGAGCCTGACGGAGACCAGCTGTCATTATAAAGCTTAACACAATATATAAATATTCACATAAATATGTTTGATGAGGATCCTGGAAATTCATTTGTTACAGAAATGTTACTCAGATGTGTTTGGAACATTTTACAGTGTAAAAACAAACCGTTATATTTGGCGTTTACTCGTATTGATCTTCAGATACTGATCATGTATGATGAGTCACAAAGGTCACGTAAGATGTGATTATTTTCATCATCCATTAATCTGCTCAGTATTTTCTTGATGATTCAAAAAGAGGCCATGTTGATGTCTTGTTCTGTCCACAAAATATTAAATTATTTACTTTGTTTCTTCGAGCACAACAAACGTTTGGATTTGTTGAACTGAGCGTCCGACCGCTGAAACTCATTTAAAGACTACGAGTCGACTTTATCACGTTTCTGAGGAACTTTTCTCTCATTTATATGACAAAGTTTCACTGTAAATAAATAAAAACATTATGATACAACCTAAAACACGATGCCTCCTCCTCCTCTGGTTGTTGTTGTTGTTGGATTCACCCAAAACTTTCTTTTTCTGCTGTTAAAGACCAAGAAATCAGCTGATCAGCTTCTTACGACGAGTGATCGGGTCTCAGATAACTAAAGATTTCTGCCAAAGTTACAAAAGTTTGGGTTTTTTCACATTCAAGATTTCTGTATTTGTGTTGTTTTTTTGTTTTTTCTCAGTGGCGTGAGGTGGGCGGAGCTTTGTTGGAAAAAAGTGATGTCACCTACCTCTGTGCACCAATCAGAGTTTAGTAACATTTGAATCTAAATCTGATGACATGTATGAAATGGCGCCGCCTCTAAAAAATAATAAGCATGAAAAGGAAAATATCCCGAGAGCTGCTCAAACACAAACATCTCAACCAAGTGTACGACTTGGTGAACATTGTTCCTGTTTAAGATCCGATCTGACACCATTTCTGAAATCCTGAAAATATTCTGCCCGCTGAACGGTTAAATCGAGTTCAGAGACCAAAAACTACATTTGGTCTTTGTCGGTTTCGTACGCAGCGAGGAAAATATCAACATGTTATCAGTATCAACACACGATAAAATCATGTTTTAGTGACGCATCATGTTGTTCTCATGTCCGAATAAACGGCCAAATCACTTTTAAGAGTCACAGCAGCGATCTGATGAGTCCGGACTTTAACACCTCACGACTCAAGTCAGAACCGAATTCTGTCAAACTAACATGAAACCACAGAAACACAAAGTTCAGTACAAACAAATTCAATTCATGTCGCGTTTGTCTTTTTAAGAGAACTCTAACAAATCACAGATCAGTCTTCACCTTTTAACCCGATATACTGAACATACAGCTGAGCTTATTTCCAGCAGTTATATCATGATCCTTCATGTGGAGTCGTGTTTGTGTCACCTGATGAATGTGAGTCCAGTATTCTCTCTCTGTTAGCTCTGTGTTTGGTCTCCACCACCTCCTGAGGGAAATATCTGTCTCTTTAGCTGCTAAATGCTCCACTATGTTCACCAGCTGCTCTCT
>NTHP01000509.1:336235-347834 GCA_003416845.1 Oplegnathus fasciatus | reverse complement strand
GTAGCGTGTGTGTGTGTGTGTGTGTAGCGTGTGTGTGTAGCGTGTGTGTAGCGTGGTTGTGTAGCGTGTGTAGTGTGTAGATGTGTCACCTTGTGTGGCGAAGCGCAGGAACAGTTTGTTTCCTTTGAAAGGTTTGATGGCCGGTCGCAGGTCGTTTCTCAGTAGAGACTCTCTCTCCGCCCCCGACAGGTCGTCCATCTGAGACACACGGACACGCTGCTCATGTCATCGATCAGTTACTGGAACTGATCAATAAACCTGATCGGTTATTTGAGTAAACTCTACCTGTCCGCCCTCCGCCTTCCTTTTCTGCTCCGCCTCTCCGTCGCTGTCTTTCACCTCCTCGCTGCTCTTCTTCACCGTCTCCTCATCGTCCTCGTCCACCTCGCCCTCTTCCTCTTCATCATCCTCATCATCTGACCTTTGACCCCGACGACCTGCGAGGCGCATAACACACTTCAGTTTCCCACAAAGTTTTTTCCTCTTAAAGAACCTGCAGAGTGTGTTTTCGCACTGACCTTTGCTCTGTTCGCCCGACTGGTCGGTGCCGTCTGTCTCCGTGGCAACAGTCTCCGGGTCCGGCATCCGGCTGCAGTTGACGAGGGCTCGGACAGACGTGTTGTCATCCAGCCAAACCACGTTGCCTAGGGAACAATCAGGTGGCGCTCAGACACACAGGAGCTGTTTACCTGGTCCTCTCTAACAAAACATTTGGCAGCATTTGATTTTCCTTTCCTCTGTTTGTTGCTGAGATTAAACTTCAGACATGAACTCCTGGACCCGGACCAGGTTTGATATTCAGGCGCTCGTGACATTTTTCCAGATTTTTCTCATCGTAAACTACAGAGACGAGCCGATCGGGCACATTTTAATAGATCGATACCGGCTAAAATAAAGCTGATCGAAATCTGATCCTTTCTTTTCTGAACTCTTCTGCATGTCGTCACCTCAGCCCGCTCGTGTTGCTGTGCAGCATTTTACTGCACGAGAGCGAAAATATGAGTGTGTGAATGTGAAACATGATTATGGTGCAGCGGTGACACCGACTCAGAGTTCGCTCAAATACTCAGATTCACTCCGACAACAACAAATCTGTTACTGAATCTGTTGTGTCGGCGCTGAGCGACAGACGTCTGTGGCTGCAGCTCGTATCAGCTGTTGATATCTAATATTGATCCAGAGAGAAACTTGATGACACTTGTCTGGTTACAGTTCTGCAGCCGGTCGACTCAACCGAAGCCTGTCTGTGAGGTGGAAGAAGCTCCACTCTGTAACAACACGGTGCAACCAGAGTGAGACGTCCTCTCTCTGGTAAATCAGCTGATCTCACGTCAGTTTTCAGGAGTCTCATTCTGCAGTTAAACTTTCATCCATATCAGATCAATAACATAAGATTATAAACTTTATACGTTTTAATCAGGATCTTCAGTATTTGGCTCCTGCAGAAGAAGTTGTGTCAGATTTAGTTCAGTGTGTCAGATTTCACCTTTAGGTGAATAGTCATCAGATCGGACTCAGTATTAAAGGACTCTGATCAGGATCGGAGCCAAAACACTTGACCAGGAGGTCCCTGTTGTCAACAGACCAAAACCAACAGTGTGTTTGTCCGTCTGTCTGTCTGACTTCCCGTCTGTGACCTGAGGACAGACGCTGTAGAGACACAGCTTTTCCTCACAGCACAAATGTGTCCGAATTTAAAAATAGTCAAAAGCTGAGCGGTGGAAACTTTTTCAGACTTCTTCTCGAGGCTGTGAAGTGTCAGTTACATCCAAAATCCATCTGGAACGACACTATTCTAAATACAAGGATGAATGTCTGATCCCCCACCCCTTTAACTTTTCTTATTTCCTCTGTCTGAAGTCTTCGTCCTGCACACGCTCACACTGAAGACCACTGTTAGAAACCTGGTTACATGTTTCCTAAAGAGAAATCCAGCTGAGGAGACCAGGTTTCTCTAATCCTCTACCCTGATTACAGGAACCAGGTCTCTCGTTTACACGATGCTGCCGCCTCACTCTGTGGAAACGTCATACAAGAATAAATGGATGTGTTCTGATACTACCTGTTTACATCTCTGTTTATATATATATATTTATTACTACTGTTCATACCTGCATTTTATCAGTTTTGCACACCTGCTTCAACAGTATTATATTTCTATTTGTGCGTGTATATAAATATAAATATATATATATATATATATAAATATATATATATATTCCATTGTATATTTTGACATTTTATTTCATATATTAATCTCATATTTGAACTTTTGCACTATTTTATACCTCATGTCTGAAGCTCTCCTTTACTTGTGTGATGTTCCTTGTACACTCTGAACATTGTTGGAGGGAACCTTTAAGAATTTCATTGCCAGCGGCGGCTTCACTGTAACTGTTGTGCACGATAATAAAGATCTTGAATCTGGAAAAGTAAATGTCTTCTTCTGCAGGAGAAAAACGAGCTCTGAGAGAGAAACCTGTCTGACCTGTCTGTGACAAGACGTGTGAGGAACTTCTGTTACTGGAACAAAACCAGTCCACATTCAGCACCAGCAGGAAGTCTGTGTGTGTGTGTGTGTGTGTGTGTGTTTTATACTCACAGGATGCGTCATCGATCCACTCGATGTGTGCTGGAGGATATTCCTTAAAATATCCGAAGACGTCCTGCGTGCTCATGTCGTCCACGCCCGTCACGTGGATCGCCTCCAGACGCAGCCTGGGGATGGCTGAGCACCACAGAAGAAGAAGACAACAGTCAGTGTTACATCCCCCCACAGGTGAACATGTTAATATGTGCTGAGTAGCTCCTCCTCCTCTCTTTTCTCCTGTTTTTCTGAGCTGCCAGTGAGTTCGATCCGACACTGCAGCCTTTTGCTGTGGCAGGTTAGTTAGTGTTGGTGATTCTATCTGTTGAGGGACTGTTTGTTGTTTAAATTTATGTTACCCCCCTCTCTCCCTTAGACCAACGTGGGGCGGTAACACAGCTCAAACAGGCTCCTGTAAACACCTGTAAACAGGTGCAGGTGAGGTGGGTGTTGATCTCCTCTCACCTTTCTTCATGATGTCTTTATCCAGGAACACGTTCCTCTGGCCGACGCTCTCCTCCCCGCAGAAATGGAAACGTCTCGCTCGCTTCTCTTTCCTCTCAATCGCCTCCTGATGAAAACACACACACACTTTTAACACATCGCTTCCTGTGTGTTCACCTGTCAGCTCTGCATCATGTTTGTGCTTCAGTGAGCTGGAGGCAGCAGGTCAGTCATCAGATGATCTGAAACTGGATTAGAGAAGCAACAGGCTCCCTCATGACTTCTCTTTTGCTGTGTTGGAAGACTGAAGGTGCAGTGAGTTTAAAGTGTTTCACAAAAACTCAGAACTGACTTATTATGATATTATTATGAACACAGGATGCATCTCTACGTGTAATTATCTCTCCTTTCACTGTGAACACTTTCTCTGAAGTCTTCCTCCTGAACATGCTCACATGTAAAATAAACACTGTAAACAGCTTACATGCATGTATACCAAAGAAATGATCTTTCTCCAGGAGAAAACAGGTTTCTAGTTTACATGTTTAAAGACGCCCTCCAGACATAAAACAGCTAACACTCTGCTCTGAATGAGAATTTGTGTGCGATGTGTTTTTATAACAAAAGTGAAAACATTTGACAAAAACAGAAGTTGTGATGTCATAAATCCTGCAGGTACGTCCAGGTGTCAAACTGAGGCTCCTTCAGCAGATGAAGGTGAAAACAAACTCAAACATCACAGCGAAGGAACAAGAAGACAAACTGGTTTTTGACTGAAGGGGGACTTTAATAAATCAGGTTTCTATGAGCCGTCTTCTCTCTGTTAATACGACAACTCCTTCCATCCTCAACAAGTATAAACACTTCTGAGATATCTTAGTTTTCATACCAATTATTGGCAGTTTCAGAACAAGTGGATCTACTTTACTACTGAAACGTTGTGAAGCACCAATGTTCATCCCTGCACGGCTGTGATGGCGTGAGTAAATTAAAGTTATTCTGAAAGGTGAAATGGATGGAGGAGCGTCTGTGTCGTACCTTTGAGTTGACATCGATCCCAGTGATGAAGGCTCCGGCCTTGTTCTCATATCGCCGCCTCGTATCCTGCAAAACAAAATGACATTTGTCAGGATTTCACTGATTTAAATGTGTTTCTGGGGAACATCTGCATCCTCACTCATCGGCCCTTCTGGTTCTGAAGATGTCACTGGAGACCAGCTGGTAAGTTGTCAAAATTAAATCACCTGTAAACAAATAAACTATTCTAACGTATACAAACGTTTACTTACAAATGTGTTTAAAGGTGGACTCAGTTTGACATAAAACCTCCACCGAGACCTTGAAACTGACTTTAACTCATTTCTCCCACATTGCGTTGCACCAAACTCCACCTCAAATAACCGGCATTTTAACTCTAATCTGACCGAGTGAAACAGTGACTACACATACTCTGTCAGACATCAGGCAAGTTCACCAACGGCTAATTAAGAGCTTTCCTACGGCTGATATTACAGAGTTCTGTATACTGTCTGTTAGTGGGAACATTATGAGACAGGTAACACCACAGGATCTAACGTTGTCTCTCAAAGTTAAAAGGCAGATCTTCAGTTGGTGATTAGCAACAGGCCGAACTGATCACTGACTGTGTCTGTGTCAGAATCACCAAACGTTTTCAATCACTTTCAACCACCTGCGTTGTTTTGCCGGTAAAAATCATTTAGCCTCCAGTTTTCTTGCTGGAGTTTGGCGGCACACTCACCCCAAACAGACACGGCACGTGAGGAGGCAACAAGTGACCAAAATAACAAACAAACAAGCGGCAGCTGCTCAACAAACATGTCTTCCGTTAAAACCAGTTCGTGCTAAAAGCAGTTAACCGTTTTTAACCGTTAGCCCGTAACGGCCACGGTGCCAACAACTACCTCCCGGAGAGAGAGCCGGGAGTCGAAGTTACCACACGCCGACACTTCCCGCGGTTCCGCCGGCCGCAAGAGACGCCAGTCCCCGGTCTGACGGGGCCTTGTCGGGACACTTACCGGCAGCAGCTCCTTCAGGGAACGGTTAACGGATATGTCCTCCGCCTCCAGCTCTCCCTCCTCCACCTCCATCGGTTCGGCCTCGCGGGCATCTCTGTCCGACTCAGAGTCAGAGTCCGATTCCGAGCGGTCCGAGCCGCTGTCTGATTTCACCGACACCCGTAAGCTGCGCACTGCCGCCATGACGCCAACAACGGCCGCCGCTGCTGCTGCTGCTGCTTCGGCTGTTTCCGTAACCCGGCACTACTTCTGCCCTTCTTCTTCGGTGGTGTCATGGCGGCGGCAGACGTTACTGCGGAGCGTTAGCGCCACCTGGTGACTGTTGTGTTCAACTGGTGTTTTTATCCACTCATTCTTTAATTTGATCTTGTTTGTGTGTAATCTGGTTTAATTTATGTGAGTTATAATAGTTTACTTTAATAATGATAATAACTTTAGTAATCATTTACTTTATATTTTGTCTTTGCATCAATACATGTCTCATACTCCACTGAACCTGTAGCTAGGTAATCTATTACTAATAATCTCTTGAGTATTTCAAATTAATCAAATCAGAAAATAGTCCGAGGTGATTTCTTTATATGCCTGTATTATATATATGTTTTATATATATGTATTATATATATATGTATCATATATATGTTTTATATATATTTATTATACGCTTTATATATGTATGATATATATGTATTATATATGTATTATATATATGTTTTATATATATGTATTATATATGTACTATATATGTATTATATATATGTATTATATGTTTTATATGTTTTATATATGTATTATATATGTATTATATATATGTATCATATATATGTTTTATATATGTATTATATGTTTTATATATGTATTATATATGTATTATATATATGTATCATATATGTTTTATATATGTATTATATGTTTTATATATGTATTATATATGTATTATATATATGTATTATATATATTATATATATGTACTACATATGTATTATATATGTATGATATATATGTATCATATATGTTTTATATATGTATTATATGTTTTATATATATGTTTTATATATGTATTATATATGTATCATATATATGTTTTATATATGTGTATTATATATATGTACTATATATGTATTATATATATGTATGATATATGTATATATTATATATGTACTATATATGTATTATATATATGTATGATATATATGTATTATATCTTCCCACTGGACAAACTGACTCCTGATTTTTGATAAAAGACTGAAAGATTACTTGATTATCCAGTTTGTTAATGATTAATTTCCTATCGATCCACTAATTGATTAACTGTTTAATCATTTCAGCACTGGGCCACATAAAGACAAACAAGACATCTACAGGAGGTGGACAAAGTATCAGAAACACATTACAGCACAGTACAGGAGCTCTGTAGGANTATAATAGTTTACTTTAATAATAATAATAACTTTAGTAATCATTTACTTTATATTTTGTCTTTGCATCAATACATGTCTCATACTCCACTGAACCTGTAGCTAGGTAATCTATTACTAATAATCTCGTGAGTATTTCAAATTAATCAAATCAGAAAATAGTCCGAGGTGATTTCTTTATATGCCTGTATTATATATATGTATTATATATATGTTTTATATATGTATTATATGTATTATATATATGTATTATATATATATGTATTATATATATGTATCATATATATGTTTTATATATGTATTATATATATGTTTTATACATATGTATTATATATATGTATCGTATATATGTTTTATATATGTATTATATGTTTTATATATATATATGTATTATATATGTATTATATATATGTTTTATATATATGTATTATATATGTACTATATATGTATTATATATATGTATCGTATATATGTTTTATATATGTATAATATGTTATATATATGTATTATATATATTATTATATATACGTACTATATATGTATTATATATGTATCATATATATGTATCATATATGTTTTATATATGTATTATGTTTTATATATATGTATTATATGTTTTATATATGTATTATATATGTATTATATATATGTTTTATATATGTGTATTATATATGTACTATATATGTATGATATATATGTATGATATATGTATGATATATATGTATGATATATGTATGATATATGTATATATTATATATGTATTATATATATGTTTTATATATATATTATATATATGTATTATATATGTATGATATATATGTATTATATATGTATTATATATGTATTATATATGTATGATATATATATATTATATATGTATTATATATGTATTATATATGTTTTATATATGTATTATATGTTTTATATATGTACTATATATGTATTATATATATGTATGATATATATGTATTATATATGTATGATATATATATATTATATATGTATTATATATGTATTATATATGTTTTATATATATATTATATATATGTATTATATATATTCAGTTGACAGAGATATGAAACAGAAATACAGAAAATCTTCCCACTGGACAAACTGACTCCTGATGTTTGATAAAAGACTGAAAGATTACTTGATTATCCAGTTTGTTAATGATTAATTTCCTATAGATCCACTAATTGATTAACTGTTTAATCATTTCAGCACTGGGCCACATAAAGACAAACAAGACATCTACAGGAGGTGGACAAAGTATCAGAAACACATTACAGCACAGTACAGGAGCTCTGTAGGAAGCACCAATGAGGTGAAACTGGAAAATAAAGTAAATTTTCAAAGACTTTCAGGTGTCAGGGAAAAAGAGATGACTGGTTGCTCTGCAGATCAGAAATGTGTCGGGTGCTCTTGGAAGACGGGAAAAAAACAGGAAGGCAGTCCAGACACACCAAAATATAAGAGAAAGTAACAACGAGGAAGAAATATTAAAAAGCCTTTATTATAGTGACTAAATCATTACAGAAGACAGCATGTTTCACCACTGGAGGTTCTTCATCAGGGCTTTTAAAAACAGACAACACAGGTGTGACCTCACCTGTAGAACAGCACCAGCCAATGGGAGGCAATCACATGACCTGGATAATAACATGACAGGTGAGACAAATTGAAAATGATGAAAACACAAAATAAGATAAGATTACACAGAAGTTTTATATATATATGTGTGTGTGTGTGTGTGTGTATATATATTTATATAAATCATTAATGGAAGATTGGTACCCATATATAGGTTTTAACATTGGCTCTGAGAAAAACAGGGAAGCTTGTACAGAACAGAGAAAAATTACAGAAAACGTGAAGTCTAAATCCTCATTGAGAACAGGGCCCAAAAACTCAAAAAGTTTAATCTGGATCAAAATGATCCGGATTTGGAAATCCCATGTTTCGCTACCCAGGATCAGCTAATCCATCTTACTTTTGTGACGGCTTTTCAAAGCAACATCGGATTGGATCACCCTGATCCAGATACAAACTTTTCAAGGTTACCAAATCTGGATCAGCAGAGCTCTAAATGGGACTACATATCACAGTGCAGGTGTGTAAGTAGACGGGCAGGTACGCCATCCAATCATTTCATTCAGACCAAATGAAATGATTGGACGGGCTTATTACAGTCCTGCGACAGCCACAGACACCAGATTTTTTTCTTGCTTTTTGTCAGAGCATTTGATTTATTGATTGTTGTCGGGATGTAAAGAGAATTTCAACAAATATAACAAAAATGCTTCTAAACTAAATTGCCTCCTTTAGCTTTAAACAAATCAATTACAAAATATAAATAATGTATAAATACTACACGATACAGATGTATTATTTGACCAATTTAAAAGTTTTATTACATTTTGTTCCTGAAATCCACCCTGAATCCTTCCTTCTGCTGGGATCAATCATCCAGATTTTTTGGATCAAAGGTATCCCAAACCTACTAAAAAGTTTTGAACAACACATCCTGAAGGTTTGATCCAGATCAAAACCAAGACTGGATTACATGATATAATCCGATTTCAGAATCCTTTTTTTCTTTTGAACACCACATTTTCAGGATTTGATCCAATCAGATAGTTGAAATCCGATCAGATTACTTCTGAACAGCTGGGCCCTGGTGGACAGGTGAGGAATGAGAGTATTAAACGACAGTGAAGACGGGATCAAAATGGTCCCATTGAACTGCTGGTCCACCACAGGTCCTGCAGCGAAGAACTGTAAAAACTGTGAGCAAAAAGGGAAAAGATGCAAAGAAATGAAAACTGAAATCCTGAAGCTGCCATGTGGGACCCTGGAGGCCAGAATCATAACTTCAATGTGTACTGACAGAACACGAGCAGGTATAATGTCTGTAGTTCAGCAGGTGTGTGGTCATAAACCAAAGTATTGGACACATTAACATGTTGACCTGATGATGGCGCTAGATGAAAAGTCAGAGGATCAATGAAGTTCTTACAGTTCATCCTGAGGGGAACATGAACGTCTGAACCACATTTCATGGCAGTCTAACAGATGTTTCAGTTTGGACCAAAGTGGTGGACCGACAGACCGACATACCGCTAGCTGCTATCATGGCTAAAAACGCAGCTCAGTGGTCATGAGGCCTTCAGGACACCGTACTTTAACCATTTCTCAAAATATCTGGACTTTATTCTGGAAAACACAATTTTGTTCCCAACGGTGACGTCAGAAGAAACATCTGAAACAGGAACATAGACAGCAGAGCAGTAAGAGTACTGATACTACAGAGTACAAATACTGTTACTTTGTTACAAGGACTTTCAGAGTACTGATACTACAGAGTACAAATACTCTGTTACTTTGTCACTTTGTTACTCTGTTACTTTGTTACTCTGTTACTTTGTTACTCAGTTACTTTGTCACTTTGTTACTCTGTTACTCTGTCACTTTGTCACTCTGTTACTCTGTCACTTTGTCACTTTGTCACTCTGTTACTCTGTCACTTTGTTACTTTATTACTTTGTCACTCTGTTACTTTGTTACTCTGTTACTGTGTTACTGTTACTTTGTTAGTCTGTTACTTTGTCACTTTGTTACTCTGTCACTTTGTTACTCTGTTACTTTGTCACTCTGTTACTGTGTTACTCTGTTACTTTGTCACTTTGTTACTCTGTCACTTTGTCACTCTGTTACTCTGTCACTTTGTTACTTTGTCACTTTGTCACTCTGTTACTTTGTTACTCTGTCACTTTGTTACTCTGTCACTTTGTTACTCTGTCACTTTGTCACTCTGTTACTTTGTCACTCTGTTACTTTGTTACTCTGTCACTTTGTTACTCTGTTACTTTGTTACTTTGTTACTTTGTTACAGGGACTTTCTGTATTCAATCAAACCGCGTTCGAACTGGAACACACCTGCGTCACAACGTCATAACGCGTCACAGTGNCACTCTGTTACTCTGTCACTTTGTTACTTTGTCACTTTGTCACTCTGTCACTTTGTCACTCTGTTAGTCTGTCACTTTGTTACTTTGTCACTTTGTCACTGTTACTCTGTTACTCTGTCACTTTGTTACTTTGTCACTTTGTCACTCTGTCACTCTGTTACTCTGTCACTTTGTTGCTTTGTCACTCTGTTACTCTGTCACTCTGTTACTTTGTTACTCTGTTACTCTGTTACTCTGTCACTTTGTCACTCTGTTACTCTGTCACTTTGTTACTTTGTTACTTTGTCACTCTGTTACTCTGTCACTTTGTCACTCTGTTACTCTGTCACTTTGTTGCTTTGTCACTGTTACTCTGTCACTTTGTTACTTTGTCACTCTGTCACTCTGTTACTCTGTCACTTTGTTGCTTTGTCACTCTGTCACTCTGTTACTCTGTCACTTTGTTACTCTGTTACTTTGTTACTCTGTCACTTTGTTACTCTGTTACTTTGTTACTGTTACTTTGTCACTTTGTTACTTTGTCACTTTGTCACTCTGTCACTTTGTTACTCTGTTACTGTGTTACTTTGTTACTCTGTAACTTTGTCACTTTGTTACTCTGTCACTTTGTTACTCTGTTACTTTGTCACTTTGTCACTCTGTTACTCTGTTACTGTGTTACTGTGTTACTGTGTTACTTTGTCACTCTGTTACTCTGTCACTTTGTCACTCTGTTACTCTGTCACTCTGTCACTTTGTTACTTTGTCACTCTGTCACTCTGTTACTCTGTCACTCTGTCACTTTGTCACTCTGTTACTCTGTTACTCTGTCACTCTGTCACTCTGTTACTCTGTTACTCTGTTACTCTGTCACTTTGTCACTCTGTCACTCTGTCACTCTGTTACTCTGTCACTTTGTCACTCTGTCACTCTGTCACTTTGTCACTCTGTTACTCTGTCACTTTGTTACTTTGTCACTTTGTCACTCTGTTACTCTGTTACTCTGTCACTTTGTCACTTTGTCACTCTGTTACTCTGTCACTTTGTCACTTTGTCACTTTGTCACTCTGTCCCTCTGTTACTCTGTCACTTTGTCACTCTGTTACTCTGTTACTCTGTCACTTTGTCACTCTGTTACTCTGTTACTCTGTCACTCTGTTACTTTGT
>NTHP01000509.1:268464-285163 GCA_003416845.1 Oplegnathus fasciatus | reverse complement strand
ACTACATGAAGCTGAGAATACTTCTGTACTTTTACTACTGATACTTTAACTACATGAAGCTGAGAATACTTCTGTACTTTTACTACTGATACTTTAACTACATGAAGCTGAGAATACTTGTGTAGTTTTACTACTGATACTTTAACTACATGAAGCTGAGAATACTTCTGTACTTTTACTACTGATGCTTTAACTACATGAAGCTGAGAATACTTGTGTAGTTTTACTACTGATACTTTAACTACATGAAGCTGAGAATACTATGATTACTACAATCAGCTCATTCCAGCTACTGACTACTTCTGTGTGACGTGTCCAGTGTGTGTTATACCGACGTGACACAGCAGGTGTGTGCTGCACTTAAAATCACTCGATTCCTGAATGTGGTTTTGATGGACACCAAACAATCAGGTCATAGAAAAAGATTTTCATTTGTTTTTTCTGAAGATTTTAAGACTGAAATTGAGTGCTGTCAGATGCACATGTGGTGGACGGGTGTGTCGGAAAATGAGATCATGCAACAAAAGCGAGCACATGGTCTGAACTAAGTTTACTGAAAATGCAACATCTCTGTCATCGACCCTCATCAGCCGTCAAACTCAACAACATGAAACAACATCTTTATACTAAGGCTGTAGGTGATGGTATAAATCACACATGAGACGATAACTTAATTATTTAATCAGTAATTGATTAAAAAACAAATACAACAGTAAACTGGAAATATAAAATACTGGATGCAATGTAGAATAAATGATGTCGTTGAGATGATTTTTTAAGTAATTCTCTCTGGCGTTGAGACTTTTTTGAATAATTAGTTGTAAACTTCTGGCTTATTTACATCCTGCTCATGTTTCTTGACTCATCAGACTTCTTTTTAATGTTTACAGCTATTAACTTGGTGTGCGTGATGTGGTCATAACTGATAGAGACGATGGACAAACTACCAAGACAAGACTTTAGATGCAATTAACCAGAATAATCCTTTAAACAACGAGATTATCAGAACACTGAACACAAAGAGAACACAGGTTTCTTTCCTCCTGCAGTAGAAACTGATCCTTGTTGTTGCACTTTTATAACATGCAGCAGATCTTTCAGGTGCATATAAACACGGCTACTTTCATTTATTGGCCTTTTACTGCTCTCATGGGGCGTCTGTGGATGTTTCAAGTCGAGCTCCTAGTCGTGGTTTTTGTGTAGCATCGCTCCACCTGCCAGCTTCCAGCTCTTCTGGTGTAACAGCTCAGTTTGGATGATTCTCCTTCTGCAGGATCTTTCTGCACATGCAACATTTTGCAGTCCTGCAGACTCGAGGAGCGTCCTGAGCTCTGACTGTAATTAAGACTTCCTAATTATGGAAGGAATGGCTTTTATTATTGGTTAACACTTCATTGACTGGTATTTTATGTCTGGTGTGTGCACAGTAGTAAAACAGCTCTTCCTAAGAGGCTTCATCTCATTAAGAACATCAACCTAATCACCTCCATTAAGCTGCTCTGAGAAGCTGCTCCTTGTATATTTTCCTTTCTCTCGGAGAGATTTGTTTTTTCAATCCAGCCTCCAAGAGACTGTCAGTGTGTTTCAGCTCGGTTCCTGTTCGTCCCTGACAGACACGAAATGGTGACAATTTAGCCGAAAATAAGGCAAGAACAAGACAATTCAGTGGAAACGTTGGTATTAGACTGTCTGTAGTTTCTTTCCTTTGACTCCACTGGAACTTTACAACAAAGGAAAAATATCTGCTTTGTGGCATTTATACATACATATTTTTCCTTAAATAGAGTTATTAAAAAAGAGTTCAAAGATATGGAGAGGACGGGCTGTCTAATTCAAAACAGTGCAGATGTGGCTCAGTTACAAGAAGACAGGGGTTGGGGGGAAGTATTTTTAGCAAATATGAAGCAGAGAAAAGTGAAACTGGATGAGGTCTGACTTTGAAAACAGTCCACATGAAGCAAACTAAACTGAGGCAGACATGACGTCATGCATCCAGTGTCTCCCCTTTGAGCTGCAGCCGGTTAACAGACGGAGATGGGCAACATTTCCTCTTTCACAAGCTTGAAAAGAATTCCCATCGACGTGCTCTTCAGCCGGGCTGCCAGAGCGGCGAGGAGTCCAGAGTACACAGTTTACAGCTCGCCGCACTTCAAGTCTAATGTTCCACGAGCCTCCCTTCAGATTTCCACTTCAACACCCACTTTAATGCGTGCAAACGACTCCAGTTACTGTTTCATTACCGGCCTATAAACTCCACGATAAGTGGCTCCGTCACATCTATTTGAAAGCCGTCCAAGGCGTCGCCCACAAAGTGCCCGCTTCAGTGTGCAGCGTGCATGTGTTTGGGCTGGACTTAATGCTGCATTTATTGCCACTGACTGGCCCATTGTAATCTATGTCAGATGGTGTCCCAGCTTTTTGTTTTTGAGAGGAGTACAAAGGGGGACGCAGGCAGGACTCAGAGGCATGCACAGACTTTCTGAGGGGCTGAAGAGGAAAAGAAGCACTTCTTCAACATGCAGGGTTACGTTTAGGGTTCATGGTCTTGGCCCAAGGTCACAGCAGAGGGGCACCTATGCTGCTCAAGTGCCTTCTGGTGAGATATTAAAGCAAAGCTGAAGAATGGAAGTGCCCCATTAGCAGAACGAGTTCCTCACACCTGAACACCAAAATAGGTTGTTTGTCACTGACCACCAGGATGATTCATGAGTTTTATGATCTGCCTCCTCTGAATTTATAAGAGATTTTAATTATATTATTATAATCTAAAAATTATAATATTATATATTAGACCCCACCTCAACAATGTGAATGTTTTAACAATGAATTTCAAGGTCAGGAAAATACCGAACTGTCAGCGCGCTGGTCGTTTACTCGAATCTAATCAGTAAGAGGCTTCTGACTCTCTGCTGTCTTCCTCACTGGCTCATTCTCTCTCTCACTAAAATAACCTGTAGCTACAAATAACATTATAACAACACAACAATCAGCAAGCTGAATAATTCACAAAAATCTTCTGCACAATATTTTCACGAGCATTTTGTTTACGCTGCCTCTTACCAGCGCCCCCCTATGATGCCAGCAGCTCTTTGAGACTGTACTTAGGCACACAGTGACAATGCTAACATGCTGATGTTGAGCAGGTCAGCAAGCTTTAGGTTAACATGTTAGCACGCTAATATTTGCTAATTAACCACAAAGTACAGCTGAGGCTGATGGGAATGCCATTAGTTTTGCAGGTATTTGGTCACAAACCAAAGTATTGGGCACATTAACATGTTGACCTCATGGGGGCGCTAGAAGAAAAGTCATTAGGATTCATCCTCTGGGGAACATGAATTTCTGTACAAAAGTTCGTGGCAATCCGTCCCATATTTGTCAAGATATTTCAGTCTGGACCAAAGTGCTGGACTGACTGACCTAACAATATTGCCATCCCCAGAGCCAGCTGTCAGTGATGTGGCAAAAAAAGGGCCCGTTGTTCACACTGGTTGGAGAGCCATCATGTCCTGAGGTGCCAGAGAGCTCTCAAACCGGCCTGTAACGCTCCCTGAGGAGAATCACCTTGTTGTGGTGACATATCGAGTTTCACATGAACTGAATCCATCATTGTGAGCTGTTCCCTAATGGCTCGGAGATTAAACAGGAAAAGACACACATCTGATGAAACAAAGAAGAGGACGGAAGAGTTTCAGAGCCAAACACGATGGATCTTAAAAGCAGAATATTTTCGAGAGCTAATTGCGCTGGGTAATGCATTTGAACATTTATCAAGCAAGTCTGTTTTCTCTCCAAATCTAAAACACCCGCAGGAATGCTTTCATTTGTCGACTGTAACTGCTGCAGGCTCAGCTGTCAGCACGCAGGACAGTATCTCAACATGCAACGGACCAATGAAACCAGTTGTCCAAAGACTTCATTCTTCCCAGGATGACAATACTATTTGGCCCGTGTCAGCTCAGTCTACTTCAAGCCAAAGTGCTTAATGTCTGTTTAACAGCGCTGCTCTCCTCTGGTCTTATTCTCCCCTCGTTCCCTGGACGCTGCTCATGGAGTCCGGAGAAATCCCCTCCGCCGTTCCAAAAGCGAGGATTGTTTGGATTTATGGACGAGCTTTACTGGACTGTTGGGAACCGGCGTGCAATCACAGCCCTGCAATGAAATCCTGACATTATTCTGCCTCGACCATAATTGGCTTCATTTTGACCTGAGTCAAGACATTCAAACCAGTTCAGTGAAGTTTCTGTCGCATCAGAAAACTCAGGAATACAACGCTGGATCCTCCAGCTGCACAACTTTTATAGACAAACTTGTATAAAGGTTGAAGAGGGGGAGGGAGGATATGTGAGGCCACAGGGGGAAGTAAAAAGTTCATGGAAATTAACTTCTTGGACTCTCAGGACAGATGAAGGGCTGTTTATTGAAGCGGTAATTTTCAGCTTGGTTTAAATGAACACAGTTTATCGACATTTACAGTTTAATTAGGTAGCTGTGCCTTTAAAGGAACAGTCTGACATTTTGGGAAATCCTTGTTTGTCTTCTTAAGAGAAGTCCAGGTTGTGTTTTGTCTAGTTTAGCACAAAGACTGGAGGCAGGAGGAAACACAAATCTGTCCTTTTTATATGTTTTATCTTGTTTATTGAACAAGTGTAGAAATAGAAATGTTAAAATGTGTTCTAGCAGCAGTTAGCTTTGGAGCTAAAAGTAACCCCACGCAACATCTCAAACAACACACCAGCTCTGAGTCCTCCGAGTGTTTATGTGAGCTCCTGTTTCTCCTCCACGCTCTGCTGCCGTGATGGATGCTCGCAGAGAGGAACGTTTACTGAAAACAGAGGAGGTCACCACCATGAAACCCCCACAACCCCCGTCACCCGCCACCACATCCACGTATACATACACATACGCCGCTAACATGACTGGTGATGTCATCAAACCAAGGTCATTTTCGCCCTCCTCGACACACAAATACACACAAATACACACAACCGTCCATCACCACCGCTGCATGGGGCCCCTGAGCAGTGTGTGTGTTCTCGTACTTTTATCTTCGTAGGGACTTATTTGAGTTTGGACCCTCAAGTGAGGACATTTTGTTTGGTTCAGGGCGAAGACTTGGATTACAACTCTCCGACTTACGGGACATTTTGTGCAATATCGCAGACATAATCACTGAACGTCTGAGTTAACCATGTACACTCAGAGATATTGTACTTACAGCATTCTCATACAAATCTGCAACTCACCCAGAAGCAATCTGAGTTGCGAGAAACTTCGTCACTGTTAACCTTGTTTTTAAGGTTGGCATTGTGGATATTTTAGGATTTTGTTGATTTTGGACATTTGTCAACTGATATTTTTATACTTTACTGATATTTCATATTTGCACTCTTTCATACTGCAGCCGCTGCACTAAATTTCTTATCTTATGTTATCTTAAGTTTCAGGGTTGTGGTCAGGTTCAGGTTCAGGTGAGGGCATGTTGAGTGAACTGGAGAATAAATTATTAAATTATCTTAATTTGCCTAAAATTCAGCCTCATCTACAAAATGATGTCGAGTTCTTATATATGACATAATTTAAATCAGTTGGAGATACAAATATATAATTATACACCAACATAAGGACTACTGTTGGAAATGTTAAATGAAGCAGGTATAGACTCTTTTATTTAATGTGGGAATGCTCTTTTCTCTTTTTTGGAAACAAATAATCCAACGTATCGCTCCTGCCCTGTTTGTTCTGTTGTTTGGTCCACACTGATTTACTGTAGATGTTATCTTGTGTTGCACAGTGGTTTCTGTCTGTCGGAAAAGTTGATGATAAAACTCAAGATTTACAAAAATTACAAGGAGAGGGTTCGGGTTGTGTGTGAGCAGCTGATGTGTTTGATCAATGTTAAAGGGTTTCAGTTTGTGTGCTTTTAACTTTGTTCCTCTGATTGTGGTGGTTGTTTATCTAAGCAGCAGTTTATTAAACACAATCTCAGTTTTCCTCCGAACCGCCGCTGCTCGTTTCTTTTCCTCCAGAAATTCATTCTCACTCGTTTTTTTTTGTTTTAAATCTCTCAAACAGAAAGTTCAAAAGAAAACTGAACGCTTCAGGCTTTTCTGTCCATTGAGAGTCGGTTCATTTATTATAAACTTCTGTGAAAACTCCAGGTTTTACAACTTTATGGTTCAAACAACACGCAGCAGGTTTGTGAAGAATTATCCTGATACTTATAGACTGTACTGATGTCTCCAGTCTCTTAAAATCTGATCACTTTTGGACAGAAATTAAGAATCAGTTCGTCTCAGACGTACTTATGTAGACAATAACTTCTCTCCATTTAGACCTTTTCTGAACACTGAAACTATAAAACGATCTTAGTGTTGGTGGCTCTTTAATAGTATTATTTTATTACACAAAGACAGTGAACACTTCAATTAATCAAAAAACGCTAAATTTCATTGAAGTTTATGTTTTCAGGGACGAGGAAACAAATATTGTATATCGGTCATTATATTGGTGGTGGAAGTAATAAAGAAGAAACACAGGTGCTTTATTACTGCGTTTATATATTATCAAACAATTATGTTGTGGTTTACTTTCACTTTTACTTTACTACATTTTGATACTGATGGTAATACTTTTACTCCGATATGTTTTCCCTTAGTTGTACTAATAAGAAATACTTCACTTACTTAAATCAAAAAGTTCTTGTGGTATTTAGGGGCCACTCCAGGCCGACTGCTTGGTATTAAAGAATATGAATAATTTCTGCTTTGTATATACTCTATATATATATTATATTTTTATATAGTATATTACCATTTTGATTATGTTGTTTGAAAAATGCCTTAAAATTTACTTAGTTGTGGAAAGTAATAAGTACATGTACTCAATTACCTTCCTTAAATGCAATTCTGAGGTACTTGTACCCTAAAGTTTAAATAACTACATACAGATGGAAATGTTAATTTAAGGAAGCACCTTTTACTCCTCTACATTTATCTGTCAGCTTTGCAAATTTAGCATTTAATAACATATAACAAGCCTGTAAAATGCAGTGCATTGTTGGACAGTAGCTCAGAACAGTTAAGTGCTGCCTTTCATGTTATTGCATAAGTAATAATATTCCAAGTGTATAATATTTAATAATATCTGTCACAGAGGCCATTTTGCAAATCGAGTACTCTTTCACACTTTATGTACATTATGCTGATAATATCTGAGTAAAGTTCTGAATGCACGACTTTTACTTGTAACAGGATATTTTTTTACAGTGTTGCTACTTTTACTGAAATAATGATGAATATTTCTTCCACCACTGCTTTGATATTTGAGTACACTTAATACCATGTACTTCATTTTTATTAACATAATGGCTGTAATGTACTGTACTTAAGTACAAATTTGAGGTACTTGTACTTTACTTGAGTATTTTCATTTTATGCCACTTCCTCCTTCTCCTCCACCTCAGAGGTAAATCTTGTCCTTTTTCCTCCACTACATCTGTCTGACAGCTTTAGTTACTTTACAAGTGACAGCTGTTCATCCCCATCCTGTCCGGTGAAAACCACGTATCTCCAGATGTGTTGATGTTGAATGTTTGTGATAAACTGAAGGATGAAGTGTTCCTTTATGTGTTGAGAAAATTCTCCTCCTTCTGAAGCTAAATAAACTATTTAAACCCTCCTCGGATCAGCTGGAAAANCAGCCAACAGTATATAAAGTAGTTAAAATGAGCTCAACCTGAAACATCTACAGCAGTAAAATGCAACATCCACATTAATGCAGCAGGAATATTAATCCAGAAACATCAGATATAATAGAAACACACTGACAGGGAACATTTTACTGCACTATGAGCTACTACATAACTGCATTTTGCTGATAATACTTTTGAATGCAGGACTTTGACTTGTATTGTAGTATTAGTACTTTTATTGAAGTAAAGGATCTGAATACTTCTTCTACCACTGATTAATTCTCAGGAGGCCTCACGCTCCCTCAGCTTGGCGTCTTGATGTCGGATGTCGTGTTTATTGACAAATAGCCTGTTCGGGCCCCGCCCCCCGCTAACGAGCTGAGCTAATTGAACTGAACCTGATGGTAAATGAGTGAGCTGCAGGCGAACGCTCTCACTCTCGTTAACCTGATTAATACACTCTTTCCCCACAGCTACAGATTACATGTCAGTGTGAGTCATTAGTTCTTTCCCTGAACAGGAGAAATGAATCTGACCTGAGACCTTCAGGAAAACACGAGAGGAATCGTGGGTAAAACGGATGGAGACTTTCAAACTGGGTTTCTGCTGAGAACTTTCATCAGTCTGACGGAGGCGTCTGTCTGACCGCTCTGTCGTCTTTTCAATAAAGCTTTGCTGTGACGAAACTGCTTAAAACATTTCAGTTAAAAACAACTCAAAACTGTTCTTTATATTTTGTTTTCACGTTGTATTTACCTTTCCACTTCTTTATTGTTTGATTATACAAAGTCCATTTAGTAGCTGCTGTGGATTGCACAGTTTGCTCAGTTGACGTTGAAACTTCCATTTTTCGGAGCACTTTAAGGACAATGATCAAAAGCTCCAGAACAGCTACTAAATGGAGGATCTTATTAGACTTTGTACCATGTTATAGTTTTATGCTAATTTGGAAATTAACTGTACTACTAATACTACTGCTACTACTTCAAACTTTAATACTACCTAATAATAACCCCTAGCTGACAGGTCTTTGGTCTTTACCTGCATTTTCAGGTGAACAGATGACGATTGTCTTTGAATGAGGTTGACTTCCTGTCCACCAGGTCAATGTGTCCCGCTGGAGTAAACTGACCCCCCCCTCCTCCCTCCCTCGTCTCCCCCACCTCACCCCCTCCACTTCCTCTCTCAAGGTAACCATGATCCTCCCCTCCCCGAGTTTCTGGATCCTCTGTCCGACACTGAACACCTTCCCCTTTTGCCCCGCACATGGGGAAACACATTTAATCCCTCCTGAAGCAAGCATTTAATTAAAGGCAATAAATTATCCAACTTTGTGTTCAGTTCCTGGATCCCACAGATCTAGACGGTGAGCAGAGAGGGTTTCAGGAGGAGGTGAGTGAGCTCATGGCGGCTGTTGTTTTTAAGTTGAGTATTGATGGACCAGCAGGTCACAGGCCCAGACCTGGAGGAGGCAGATTAATGTCTCCTTGGAATTTGGGTCTGCTCAGGCTAACGTTCGTTTCTCGAATCCAAATTAGGAGTCGGTTGTTTAGATAAACTTCGTTACCTCTGCGGGCTCGCTGCCTGCAGCCAGAGAGGGTCATCCCCTGGGCACAAGAGCCCACCGCTCCAATTCATCACCATCTGTACGTATCTGCTGCATTCTTTCCTGCTGACAGAACACAGACACTAACTGAGAAATAAAACTGACTCACCTTGATACATCAAGAGCACGCAATAACTAACGTCACATGAAATACTGGGGTTCCCAGGAATCTGGCTTAGTATCTTGTTAGTATCAAGGATGGATTACTGAACAGAGTCTCTGTATGAAGTGACTGTTAACATTTGCTGTTGGAAAGTCAAACAAAGGACTACAAAGAGACACAAAACGACCACAAAGAGAATAAGCAAGATGCGAAACGACTAAAAAGAAATGTAAAATTACTATAAAGAGATGTTAAATGACTAAAAAGAGGATGGAAAGAGAAGGAAAACTATTAAAAACAGACGTTAAATGGTTAAAAAGAACCACAGAGACGGAGCTAAGTAAATAATATCTGACACTAATATACACTGAATAATAATAATAATAATAATAATAAGTGTTATCAGCTATTTCCTCTTTCTATTGTTGCATTTTATTGTTCACATCAACAGCTGAGTCAAACTAAAGCCAATTATTTACTTAAGATAATGGAAACACTGAGAAACATCAAATACAAGTTGACTGTAATGGAGGTTAAACGCTTTGTTGAACAAATGTTTTTGGTCTAAAGACAAAAATCACTTTGTTTATCTCCTCGATCGAAAATAAATAATCTCAACCATGAACAGATGCACAGACAGACGTGACACAAACAAGGTGCACATGTTATCTTTTAAAATCAAACGTAACTGTGATGGATGAGGACGTTTTGAATCATCAACTTGTTTTAGCAGCAGAGGAAGTTATTTATTCGCTCTCAGATCTCATCTCTGAATCTAAAGTTTCATTTTGCAACCAGTTAAAACCAGTTTTATTCCCAGAATATTAAAGGCAGTGCTGTTGTTTTTCAGTGCAAAGAGACTCGGGCTGAACGAAGAAAAGAAAGCGACTGACTCAAGTGATCATGAATCATCGTCATTTTGCATCATGACAGACATAGTTTAACAAATTAAATTCAAAGTATTGCATTGTGGGATTGTTATCAGGAAGCAGTGTACAGAGCATCCACTGACACTCAGATTTGAGACACTGAAATAAAAATAAATATTGAGCTTACAATAGTGTAAACACAGCATTCATTCACTCATTCATTATATCGTAAATCATTCCTGAATGTTATTATCAGCAGGCAAGAGATGACCTTTGACCTAATTAGAAAGACACAGAAGGGTTAAAAGTTATGAAAATATTCTTGTCGCACATGTTTTGATTATTTGATATATTTGGTGTGTTTTGTGTGTGTGTGTTTGATAAATACCAGTAATTGTAATAATCGTAATAAATAACCCGTCTGCACAGATTGCATTCACTGCCTGAGGGATCTGTGGGAAAATACAGCTCGGCTCCAAACAGTCATTTAAAAATCTTTCTCAAATATGATTTGTCCTGTTTATTTAGCTGCCGCTGTGCGTTGTCAAACCGGCTGCAGTCTCCAGAGACTCTCTTTGCTTCAACATGGTGTTTCCTTTTCAATCTCATCTTTTTGCATTTTTAATTGAGCACGTTTGATTCTTTTGACGGGCACTCGACATCCGCTGACTGGCTAATCACACGTTTAGCTTTAAAAACAGAGATGAAGGCAGTTTCCACAATCCCCTAAAGAGGGCAGTCAAACATGGGAGTTGAAGCTGCCGCCTGTCAGTCAGCTCGGAGGGAAGCAGGGGGGAGAAGAGCAGCACTGAGGACGCATGTTTGCTTTAGCTCTCATGTTTTCTGCTTCAAAAATAATCTCCAGTTGGTTGAAAAATGTCACCAGGGCCATAAAACTCATCTGAACAAGTTCTGTTTCCTGCAGCTGAACAAAAACCCCTCAAGTCAGAAACCCGGCTGCACTCTCCTCAACTCCCTACTCCAAATTAGTAATTGATTTTAAGAGGAAGATAAATGATCTCTTTTGTGGCCGCCAGCTTTGAAATGAGGTGTATCTAGGAAACTCCCAGCGGATTGGGAGAACACATCCATTGAGGGGGCCAACTGGAGCGTGAGGGGGAACTAATCTCTCCATTTAAGAGTTTGGAGCAGATTTACGTAAATCGCCTTTTTTTCCCCTCTTCAGTCAAATTCCAGGGGAAGAGTTGCATCAGAGTGTGCTGCTCTGCTGGACTTAAGACTAGAAAACTTCTCTCAGGTCTGCATGCACGCTGTGTGAAGCGACGATTTCTATGTGGGATTAATTTAAACCAAACTGGACGGCAGGGCGAGTGCCAGAAAAGGCCGAGCAGGCCGGCTGCTGTCGGCAGATCAGAACTGTTTTCTTCGTGTTGTTTTCCAGGAGTGTCTTTCCCCTTCAAACCAGAGTGACTTTCAAAAACAACACATGAAATTAAAGTTGTAATTTTAGTTTCCCTTCAGTGCAGCTGAAGGCTTTTTGGCCTTTTCCCCAAATATCCTCCGACTCCTCCAGTGTGTCGATTTGATGTGGATTTAAGTGAACTGAGCTGAGTTGCCATGTTTGGCATTCAGAAATGGAAAATAAATAAAATGGTGGCTAATAGCTTGGCTAAAAAAAAATTTCTTCTACACGTCTGAAATTCTTTTTGTAACAGAAGCAACAGCACAGTGGAAAATACTCAATTAGAAGTAAAAGTTAACTGAAGGAAACAACCATTAGCAGAACAATATACTGAAGTATCCAAAGTAAAAGTGCTAACGTGAAGAAGAGGAGAGTTCATCTCTGCAGTCAGGTGAAAACCTCAGATCTCCAGTTGTGTTTTTAGATCAAAGGAAGAGAAGAAAGTGAAGGAAAAGAAGTGAAAAGGCAAAAGGAATCCAAAAAGAAGGAGGGAAAGAAGGAATTCAAGAGGTAAAGACAGAAAGATGGTTGACGTTTATTTTGTGAGTCCTGTCAAGTGGGCTTTATAATCTGACACTAATTCAGAGGGAAACAGAGAAAGTGTTCAGCTGTACCTGATCAGTGTATTTGAGTTTTTAGAAGTTCATCCAGTCGTTAGATGGAAAGCAGAAGAGTTGGTGTTTATAAGCAGCCATTAATATAGCGGGGAAGTTCATCCTCCACAACTGAAAACATTTAAGGACAAATGATTCTTTCTGAGTCCGTGTGGAAGTAAAGATCTGTGAGGGTCCGAACATTTAGGACCCTGCAGCCTGCACACGCCTACGAGTGTGCACGTGTCCGCCCTGCTGTCGTCGTGCATTCTGGAGAATATCAGCGACTTTGGTTTGTGTGTCGAGCTGCATGAAAGCATATTAATATCATTCTTAAAAACCAACATACCGCAAAGCAGATATTTACCAACAGAACCGACTGAACACTTTCTGCCTTATAATTATAGGACCAAATCACGTAACCCTGTCCAGGAAATGTAATAATTAGTAGTTTAAAAGTATGAGCTCTCTGGGAAATTATTCTGAAAATTTCCAGGAATTTAGCAGAAAAGTAAAGGACCTGTAAAATAAAGTGTTATTGGATATATTTTATGAACTTATTCTCATGTTTTAAATATAAAATCTAAATCTCCAAAGTAACTCCAGCTGTCATATAAATGTAGTCGAGTAAAAAGCGAACTTTTGACCCTGAAATGTGGTGGAGGAAAACTAGAATGGAAACATAAAAATAAGGTGCGTGAACCTGCAAAGCGCACTCAAGTACAGTACTTGAGTAAATGTAATTAGTTTGCTCCCACTTCTGCTGTAAAGTGTTCATACACCTTCTGTACAGTTTGACAGCAGTTTGTTAAAGATCTTAATACGAGGAGCCAAAACCACCAGGTGTTGATAATAAAATACTTTCACAAATGCAGGAACAAATTTGCTTCACTTTTTTATTTTAGAACTCAAAGGTTTGTGGGGCTCGAGGGAGGATAGAAGTCTATGAAAAAAGACAAACACACACAGTGTGAAAAGTGAAACAGTACAAGTCCTTTCTTTTAAAACAGTATATTATGCAAAAGGCAGCAGCAGAGAACTTGTAACGACTCGTCTCTCGTCCTCTGAGAGTCCACAGTAAACAGCGCTCGGTCACGTGACCTCTGCCGTCCGTTTTTCAGAGCTTCAGTCTCTTGAAAAATGGTTTGTAGGCGTGTCCCGTTTCAAAAGGACGCCTCAGGAAATACAGACATCAGCTTCATGTGTTCAACTGCTGGAGAGGAGGAGAGGAGGGGAAGGATGCCCTGCTGGTGTCAAAATGTCCACTTGAGGCCTCCGTAGTTGTAGTCCAGAGAGGAACAGAAGGTTAAATCAGTTGGACGACATTCTGGTCTGCTGACGTCACGGGAAATGATCAAATCCAGAGACGCCACGTCGACGTTTGCGTCCTGATCCAGAAAAGTGTCATCAGTTCGGACACGCAGCTGTTTATTTTTCCTCCCAGGATCTCCATCCTCCCCCACATTCATTGTTTTTGTGCTTCAGCTGTTTGATTTTAAGTCACAAAGCGTCTCCGGAGGCCACGGAGACGTCGGCTGTCAGGTGATTCCTTATCAGGCCAGGTAGATGCCCAGAGGGGTGAGGCTGAGGGGAGGACGGGTGAGGAGGCGCGGGGTCCTGCTCCACGCCTGCCAAGGTGGTCTGCAGACCTGCTGATAGAGTCCTGCAGAGAAAACAGAAGGTAACATGTGAACAGGAAGTAAACTAAAAAGAAAAGAAGAGAAACTTGTGTTAAATTAATTAACTTAATATGATCTGAAGTCTCATCCAGAAGCAGCAAATGTGCCAATAAGTAATGGACTCTCTAATCTCTCTTTTTGTCGCATTTTCATTGAAAAAAATGGCACCTCCTCAATCGAACACGCAAGCCAGCCAGAAACATGCTATCCCGAGGCAGCCACAGTAGCTCTCCATGTGAGCCGGCTTACTGACTAAAATGCCAACTAGCACGTTCACTAGTGGGACAAAAACTGTTCCTCTTGTGTGGAGCAGTTTATACTCAGACAGGAGAGTTAAATACACCTGGATGGTGACACACAGCTGATCGCTTCCTCCATTTTGGACTCCCTGTCCCCTCAGCACAGCGAAGATTGGCTCACCACAAATGATTCGCAGTGACTCACTCCGCCCCTGTGAGCAAATCTGCTAATTGTGGCGATTTTCTGCTGAAAAAGAATTTAAAAAGTGAACTTTCGCCGTTTTAAATGTTGGTGGGACCCCGTTAGAGGGTCAAAGGAATAATTTTCCAGGAGAAGCAAATGGATGAAAGAGGCCAAATGTCTGTGGAGTGGTCATTTCCTTGTGCATATGTGTGTGTGTGTGTGTGTGTGTGTGTTGCGGCTGCATGCATGGTTGCATCAGATCCCAGCTGACAGGTGTATTGTTTCCCGAGAGCCATAAGCTCTGTAGTGGCAGAGCGAGGAAAGACTAACGCTTCTTCTGAAGACTCTTTAATTGTCTTTGGTCTGAGTGATGTTGCCGTCTGACTGACCACATTTTAGGGAAACCCCTCCTCACCCCCCACCCCCCGTCCTCCATCCCCATCTCTAACTCCTCTACACTTCCTTTCTACACATTAACATCCTCTTAATCTCTCCTCCCCACGCTGCGTTCACTGCCCCCCCCCCTCTCCACTCCAGCCTAATAATGAAAACTGCTTACGGAGTAATTGGACTCTGTGTAATCAAATAAAGAGATGAGAGCGTTCTGCGTCTCTCACTAATGATCAGTTCGTTAGACAGAATATGGAGAGGATCTCAGAGGATTAATTGACCTTTAAATCAGATTGAAATGGCTTTAATTAGTGAGGAGGAGCCCAAAGGAGTGGTGATGGGATAAGAGATGTTTTGTTTTTTTACAGCGCTCTGCCACTAAGTCTGTCAGCTGTTGAGGTTCTTTAGATCACAGTTTGTAGGTGAGCGGTGCTCCAGTATACACATTCAAAGAGAGTTTATGAAACAAAAAGAGCTTTACACAGCTTTGAAGTATATCTGTCCCCAGGCTTTCAGCACACGGTTTCAACCTTTGAGCCAACGTGGACGAGAAGAACACGTCAGTTGAACGTGACAACTGAGAAACATCGTGTGATACGATTGAAAGCTCCAGAACAGCCACTAACGGGCCTTGTGATGCGTATGGAGGCAGTTGAGTCCGGTGTGGGCTACACCTTCATGTTTTTATCTTATATTTATTTACGTTTTGGTGAACCTGCACCATGAAAAGCTGCATTTGCTACAAACAGTCCCTGTCTGCACTCTAACCACAGAGACAGACGACAATTACCTGGAGTCCTTTTGATACTAAAGAAAAGGCCTGAATACGATGTTTATGGGGCGAGATCTGAAGTTATAAGGAGCGTCCTTCTTTCTATGATTTCTAAATGGATTTATGGACATTTATCTATAATGAATATCAACAATATCACTGTCATTGGAAAGAGTAAGTTGTGTGTTGAGAATTTAAAAGACGGGGTGCGAGTTTTGAGGTTGAGGTTCAAAGGGTTGAAGAGCCAGTTTTCTGTGGATTATCCAGACTAACAAGAAAAGAGGTGTTTAAATCTTAAATGATATTTTTCAACGCTCTGAGCGCCACAAACTAAATTACATCCATCCACTGTACTGGGGTGGAGATCTCAGAGATCTCAGAGGCAGATGTTGCGAAACCTGCACGGCTGGATTCAACTAGAAGCAAGTGAAGAAAAATATTCTTTTGTAATTTGGGTGAACTGGTCCTTTAAACACTGACTCGTGTTACTCACGGTGGTTTCTGGGACACTGGGCGGGTCCTCTGGCTGCAGGGTGGTGGTGGTGGTGCTACATGTAGTGCCACTGACCCTCCACGCCCATCCCCATCCCCACACCACCCATAGGACCTGCAGGACAAACACATGAACACACACATGAAAAGATCCTCAAGTCATATTCATGCATCCGTTATTATTATCAGTGAGTAACTAACAAAACTTCATGTCAAAACATCTCGACTGTCAACTCAAGGTTTGATTTCAACACTGGTGGAATATAACTAAGTACATTTACTCAAGTACTGTACCTAAGTACAAGTTCGAGGTACATAGTAGTTAAAATGAGCTCAACCTGAAACATCTGCAGCAGAAATATTAATCCAGAAACATCAGATATAATAGAAACACACTGACAGGGAACATTTTACTGCAACATGACCACTTTTACTTTGAGTACTTTAAGTACATTTTGCTTACATACTTTTACTTCAGTAAGGTTTGAGTGCAGGACTTGGAGTATTTTCACTGCGCGATTTTAGTACTTTTACTGAAGTAAAGGATCTACTAAACTAGTAAATACTTCTTCCACCACTGGATTTCAAGGTAATAATGTCTCAAGATCAACAATAAGCTATAATACTACTACTACTACTAATAATAATAATAATAA
>NTHP01000509.1:222686-241172 GCA_003416845.1 Oplegnathus fasciatus | reverse complement strand
ACCTCCACTCTTTAATCTCCACTCTCTGGTCTTTCTCGCTGAGTGGAAGCCTGTAATGTTCGGCAGCGGGACACGACCACTTTGTCTAGAATCAGAATCAGGTACCACGACATCAAGGTGTATTCGAAAGGCCTGCTGTTGTCAGCCTTTGCTGCATCTTCTGTTTTTAAACTGTTCCCAGCCAAGAGTAACAAGACGTTTGCAATATTTTTGTTGTTTTTTAAATTTCTGGAACAGATTTTTTTTAATGCAAAAATTGAAAAACGTGCACACAAAAATAACAGGTGGATGGAAATATGACTATAATGGGTTTTGGAGGCAAAGGCAGTAATCAAAACTATAGAGCAGTATCTAGGAGCATTACAATGAGCAACAATATCTTCGCCAACTTTAAGAAGTTTTTTAAGCAGTGCTTTCATATTTATCTCTCGGCCAATGGGAATGAACTACTAGAGATTGCTGATTGGCTGCGTGACAACCACAGCCAACAGGATCTATAACAACTGGCTAATTGTCAAATAGGTACACATTCATGTGGGACTATGCAGCTTTAACTGTAACATGTGCGAGAAACTGACCAAATATTCCACTACAAGACACTCGGCTACTCAGGAAATCACGTTTCATTCCACTAAAACTTTGTTGAATGCACACTGAACATGCCAATGAAAAGTGTCAGTTTGCCAAAGAGTGTTCTTCCAACAGTCCTTGAGTTCTGTTTGCACAATGTGATGAATCTCTCTCTGCTCGACACATGTGAGATAAAGAAAAAATAAAACACATGTAGCTGTCCAGTCGTGCTGCCTGACTCCTCCATCGCTTTTTAAGAACTGTTTGTACAAAATTTTATTAGCCGTGGTCTGTTGGAAGAACGCTCACTGGAGAGAGAAAGAGAAGGAGAGAGTCTTTATTTTCCACCACATTTCCACTACGGACCATTTCTCGTCTGCTGGCGATAGTGGGAGGGGTCAAATGAATAAAAGCCAATCCAACGCTCTAATAAAGGTGACCTCACTGCTGAGGTCAGTCCTGGAATAAAAACACTGAGACAGACGAAGGACTGAGGTGAAAGTGAACACCACATATCCTGCAGTGAGAGTTTAAAAACATATAAGAAGCTGGAATGGCTCCAAATACACTATATGGCCAAAAGTATGTGGACATATTGCAGCTATATATGATAGCCTTCACTCATCTGGTCCAACACTGATGTTGGATGATAAGATCTGGCTCACAGTTGGTGTTACAGTTCATCCCAGAGGTGTTGGCAAGGAGACAAAAGCTAACCTGACGCAGTCCGAAGCACAAAGGCATGTTCACCAACAGCTCTACAACTCACTAATTCACACACGCTTCCTGAAGTCTGAGGTTGCCAGGTTTGGTAAAATAAATGGGTGCTCCGATCATATCCGGCACCCACTCCCCGCTAAAACTGGACAAGCAGCACGGAAGTGTTGGGTGGATGGATACACTGTTGTTCGCTGGGAAATAGTTCCAGCAAGTAAGTCCCCTTAAAATGACAAACTGTCTTTTCACATTTCTGTTTGTGTACGGATTAAACAGATAAGAATTAGTGGGCTTTAGAGGTGTTGTTAGGTCTATTTTTTGAACTTTGGACGGAGCCAAGTAAGCTGTTTCTCCCTGCTTTTATGCTAAGCTAGGCTAACCACATCCTGACTCCAGCTCTGTACTGAACACACAGGCATGAGACTGATATTGATCCTCTCGTTTCACTCTTGGAAAGAAAGCAAACAAGTGTATTTCTCTCTCCTTTCGCTACACATTCAACGACAAAGAAAGCCCATTCAAAGTGACAGTATTATGGTCTTTTATGCAGAAGACATGTTTCTCTGTTTGTGTTCTCCAGGATGGCAAATTAACACCGAGCACTGGCCAAATATGCTGGGGAGTTTGGCTGTGGCTTCCGAGTTAGCCTACAGTTAGCAGATGTCATTTGAAGTCCTGCTGAACTGAAGTTTTTCAGTAACGTCAAAGAAATCTCTTATTAACCACATTTGGCTCCATCGCGAGGTCAACTGGGGAGCTGGCCGTGTGTAAGTAATGTTTAAACCTCCGCCGGCCAACAGAAAGCGAGCAGAAGCAGCTTGAGGTCTGGCTGCTGATACATCCAGTCAGAGCGAAACACTCTGATAAAGCAGATTCATTTCCAGTTGGAGGTGTGACACAGTTTGTCTTCAGTGCTGTTGTCTGTACTCGAAAACACTCCGAGTTGTAGCTTGACAAGTCACATTCAGTTCTTTTACAGACTGGATCTTAGTCTGGTAGTTTTGGTTACGTAACAGCTTCGTATCCGAGGTCAATAAGACTCAACAGGCAACATGAGAATCAGATTTTAACTAAATCCCCAGTTTTACCTAAATATCTAACCCACACAGGTGAAAGTGAATGTACTATGATGTTTCTTATGGTTGTCCTTCTAAAGTCGCATATGTGCACCTGTAGATAGGTCACAGTAGCTCTGCAACATCTGATGGAAGCTTACAACAAACAGGTTGGACAATAATTTTAATGTTCACTGTTGTTTTCATTGTGGTCTCCTTCCATCCAACCATAAACAACACTGAGGGTCTTCAGCCATGCTAGCGGCTCTGTTAGGCGGTGCTGGGAGCTAAACCTTAACACATCTTAGTTTAGCGAGTTAGCATGAATTTGCTAATTAGAACTAAACACAAACTACAGCTGAGGCTGATGGGGATGAGTTTTGCAGGTGTTTGGTCATAAACGAAAGTATTGGAGAAACAGAAATTTTGACCTGACGATGGCGCTCGATGAAAAGTTAAACGATCACCAAAGTTACTACGATTCATCCAGAGGGGAACATAAATATCTAAACCAAATGTCACGGCAATCCATCCAACAGTGATACATTTAATTAAAAACTATAAATGTGAACCTCATGGTGGCGCTAGATAAAAATTCATTCATGAATATGTGTACAAATTTTCATCTCAACCTTCCCAGTTGTCGTTGAGATATTTCAGTCTGGACCAAAGTGGTGGAGCAACCAACAGACCGACTTCCCAGTCCCTGGAGCCGTGCCGTCAGCATGGCTAAAAACAGTGATTATATTATATTTTTATATTTAACAACTGCAGCTCCTATCAGTGCCATAGACACGCTGTCAAAGCCCCAACAGAGTTGATGAAAGTTCATGAAATAACTGTAGTCTTTGGTGCTTAGATGTTATTGTCCAGTACAGCAGTAGATACTCATTAATCATAGAACTTGCAGAAAACCAGGAACATGTCAGTTTTCCAGAAACACAGATGAAAGAAACCCTTAATGAGAAAAAACACTGTCTGGCCGAGGCCTGCGAAACAGAAACGAGCTTGAAAAAAGCCGACATCCAAAGAGAGCCAAAGTCCATCACACTGTTAAGACTGATGTATGCTGGGATTGTATTTGCTTGATTAACAAATCTCTTAGTACATCAAACTCAGCCGTGCTGTCGCTGATTTTTGAAGGTCAGACTCGCAGGTGAACCCGGCAGCGGTCCCCCCACAGCGGTGTAAAACTGTAAATGTGGGCAGCAGATAGAGAAACCACAGGCCCTGTTTCAGTTGGCCCGCTAACAGACGCACGCTAACAGAACCGGCTGGACTGAGACCAGCAGCGTGAAGCCAGAGCTGCTGGACCTGTGCTGCTGGACCCGTGTGTGTGTTTTAAAGTGGAGCTGCATTAGTGTGTGTTTATTATTCTGTTCATATTATCTGTTTCTGTTGTTATGTCATTACACTGTATCTGTGCGTGTGTTTATGTATATTTAAAATATGGCTGTCACTCGTCATTATAACCATGCTCTTGATTAACGAGGAAAAATTATTGTTTGGTCTGTAAAATGTCAGAAAATAGTCTGAAATGCCAATCACTATTTCCCAGAGATTCCTTGTTTTGTCCAACCAAGACTCCAAACCAGTAAAATAGTCACTTTACTATAATTCAAAACAGGGAAATCTGCAAATATTCACATTTGATAGACTAATCGGTTAATATTCACATGAATCAATGGTCATTTCAGCCCTAATTTAGTCCAAGTGAAATTAAATTGCTTTTTTTCTGTTACAGCACACATACACATACTGTATGTGCATATTAGGTCAGTGTATGTAGGTCTGTTTGTTTAAGTGTGTACACTTTTTGTGTATTTATATCTGTTTAAAATATGAAGGTACATGAAATTCTGTTAATGCACGTTTCAGTGCGAGTGTGTGCACTGCATGCTGTGTTATTTCTTTTTCCCGGTGTGTGTTTGTGTGTGTTTGGGCGGTGTGTTCAGGGACATAAAGCTCTCTTTCTTCCAGCTCCGCTCGAAGCTCACATCGTCTGTCAGCCTTCATCACTCTCTCACTCTCTCTTTTTCTCTACCGTCTCCCTTTATTTTCAAACTCACATCAAGTCCAACACGTCGGAAAACCACTGCCACCATTCATAAACCGTCACACACACAAACACACACACACGGTACAATATTTCCCTCTGACGTAGTCAGAAGTACCTCAAAATTGTACTTATATGTGCTACTACACTCAGTAATGCACATACAGTATATGTACTGTACGTGCAGAAGTAGATGCACGTGGACAAACAAGCTCGCTCAGTCTGTTTCCATCACTCCTGTTAGTCAGTGGGATCATGGATGAAGAGCTCTGTCAGCAGTCTCACCTTGCTCGCTGCTGTTGTCGCCACTGTGAGACGTGTGTCCACCGCTGGACGGTCCCGGCGTCCCGACCGACCGGATCGACGCTGCGTCGTCATGATCTCTGCTCCATGAAATCTGCAGAGATGAAGTCACAAGAGGGCAGCCAGTGAGACACAGATCAGATCAATGAAATCAATTGTTAATGAATGAATACTGTAGCGTAGTAAGAAGGAAAGGTTTATTTCATCTCTCAGATCCAGTTCATGTCAGAGCCAAAAACTCGCCTAAGACAAAAAGTCCAGATCTCAGGGTTTCACACTCCCACATGCTACAACAGAGTGATCGATACAGTCTGTAGTGTGTCACTAATAACAAGCTTGTGTAGTTTGATTATTTGTCATCTCGTTCGGATAATAAACTGTCAGGAAAACAGAAAACATTGTGAAACATTTGCAGTAGAACTTAAACGGTTAATTACGACAAGGGACAACTTAAAAAAAACTGAGAATGACTAGTTTGTAAGTCAAAACTATGTAAATGAAGATTATATAACACTTATCTACTGAACCTCTTTGCAAAATATTATGTAAATCATAATTTAAGTTGAACTCTTTGAGGCTCAGAACAGCGCCACCTACAGAAAGCCAACCTGAATACACATAAAAGGGCGTCACTGTCCCACCCACACTGTTTGATTGACAGGTGATCAGTGCAGAAACACCTCATCTATGAGCGTTCAGTAACAAAGATGGAGACTAAAAAAACAAGGAGGAGGATTATCAGTGTATCATCCAAGCAAAAGGAGGCACTTGAAAATAAAACCAGAGCTTTTGAGCTGCTGGTCATCCGACACTAAGCTGCTCGAGTTCACACTTCTAGGTGATTAAAGGGTTAAAGGCCTGACAAGTGGCTGCTGAGAGCTTCGCTGCGAGGCTGATTTAAAACCTGCTCAGCTGGCTCAGAAAACAGACACAAACTGACTTTTCACCTCTATCATTTCTGCTTCTCTGGGAAAAGAGAGAAATCTTCACGAGTCCAAGAGAAGAAAAGAAAAAAGATCAGTGTGTGTGTGTGTGTGTGTGTGTGTGTGTGTGTGTGTGATGACAGATGAACCCACAGCAGTTTAAAACTGACTTATTTCCAACAGCAGATGTGACTCCTGCAGCTGGATGATCAAATCTATCTCTAACATTTCAGTTTTGTTTAAAAAACTCTGCAGAGCCACTTAGATTTGCAGCCAAAAATGAAATGATATAGTTTGACAAAATAATCTAAACTCAAAGTCCTCTTATTACTTTTTTTTGGAGCTTTCAGCCGCATGTCAGGGTCTTTATCAGGTCAGATCAGATTGGCCTCTATGCGACTACGAGTCACTGAGAGGAAGACTGTTGTTTGTGCCTATGCACCAAAAAGCAGGTTGGAGTATTCGGCCTTCTTGGAGTCCCTGGGTTGCGTCCTGGAAAGGGTCTCGCTTAGGGACTCTATAGTTCTGTTGGGGGACTTCAACGCTCACTTGGGCAAAGATGAAGAAAACTGGAGGGGGGCGATTGGGAGGAACAGCCTGCTTGATCTGAACCTGTTATTGGACTTCTGTGCTTGTCGTGGATCGGCCATAACAAACACCACGTTTGAGCATATGGTGGTTCTTAAGTGTAGCTGGTACCAGAACACCTTAGAGCAAAGATCAATGATCCACTTTGTGGTCGAGTGGGCCATGTTCAAAGCCTCTATTGTGGATGCGGCTGCTGTGAGTTGTGGTCAGAAGGATGTCAGTGCCTGTCATGGTGGCAACCTGAGAACCATCAAGTTGAAGAAGAAGGCCTTTCGGGTCTGGTCGGACCAGGGATCTCTGAAGCCGCAGACAGGTATCTGGAGGCCAGACGGGCCGCGACTTTGGTGGTCGCTGAAGCAAAAACTCGGGCGTGGGAGGAGTTTGGGGAGGCTGCGGGAGAAGTTCTGGCAAACCGTCAGACGACTCAGGAAGGGAAAGCAGGGCTTGGCTCAGGCTGAGTTCAGCAGGGGAGGAGAACTGCTGACCCTGACTGGGGATATTGTCGAGCGGTGGGAAGAGCACTTTGAGGAACTCCTGAGCCCGACCAACACTTCCTCTGTGGTGGAGGCAGAGTTTGAAGACTCTGGGGAAGCCTCACCTATATCCCTGGAGGGAAGGTCTCTGAGGTAGTTAAGAAGCTCCTCAGCGGCAAGGTGCCAGGTGTGCCCCCCCCCNCCAGAGATGCTGAAGGCTCATAATGGCAGACCAGGGGGGTGGTTCCCATTTTTAAAAAGGGGGGCCAGAGGGTGTGCTCCAGTTATCAGGGTATCACACTGCTCAGCCTCCCTGGGAAAGCTTACGCCAGGGCGCTGAAAAGGAAGCCCCGACCGATTGTCAAACCTCTGATCCTGGTCATATATGGCGGACTAGTGGACCAGCTCTTTACCCCTGCAGGGTCATGGAGGGGTCATGGGAGTTTGCCCATCCAGTCTACATGTGTTTTGTGGACTGGGAGAAGGCTTACGATTTATGTGTCATTTGAACTGCTCACAAATCAGAGACATAAGCAATGTAGGGTTGCATGAAGACGTTGCTTTGTGTTACAGGATGACGAGTAAAAAAGGTTGGGAACTACTGCTCTCAGTTAAAATAACATAAATCTGTAAATTGCTCCGATTGGGCTTTGTTTCCAATTATTACTAAGTTTATTTTGCTGTTAGTAAAATAGTGTAAAGTCTGATCTCTCATTAGCTAATTTTTTTGCTGTATGTCAGCAGCTACATTCAGACCAGGATCAGTGCTGGTAGATACGACACAAGTGACTTTTCAGCAGCAGAAGATATTCCAGAGTACATCAGTTTCCAGGAAGTGACAGTGAGCTCACCTGATCCATGTTGTTCCCTGATGACCTGATGAAGTCCTCGCTGTCCGATTTGTTTCCGTCTCTGTCGTCTATAACCAGATCGATCGGCATTTTTCCTTTCAGACAGCTGATGTATCGATGACAGAAGTTATCACAAA
Source organism: Oplegnathus fasciatus (assembly GCA_003416845.1). NCBI lineage: Eukaryota > Metazoa > Chordata > Actinopteri > Centrarchiformes > Oplegnathidae > Oplegnathus > Oplegnathus fasciatus. The sequence continues at coordinate 233,499 of NTHP01000509.1, read as the reverse complement.
GTTCATGAACCTGAAATATAAATAAAATACATGTAAAAAAAACCCATCTTAACAAAGTCGGTGCTTTTTAAAACAATAGGCTTACAATTTGAGACAAATTTGTTATTTTTGGACCTTCTCCAGCTCCAGGAGGTGGAAGCGCAGCACTTGTATCGCCTGGATCATCTACAAAAAACACATGGTAATAATGTACAAGTGAGACAAAAATCAGCACTTTTAATTTATAATATAATAGTATTGAAAATCACTGCAGTGTAATGATAACAGTATAATAATACTACTACTAATAATAATACTAATAATAATAATGATGATAATAACTCACCAAATTATCCAGCTCTGGGTTTGATGAAAATAAAGGCCTCTCTGATCGTATCTAGACACAGAAAACAAATTATAATTATTAAACAACAACAACACATCTTGTAGAGGGGCCGGGTATTTCCCTCATTTCATCCTATTGATTTTAAACTCTGTACAGCTCTTTTCACTTTAGAATATGTATATTTTACATATTTTTACTGTCTTTTGTAGTACTCGTCTTTTCTCTTACTTTGTATATTTTGACCTTTATGCACCAAAACACAGAGGCTAATTCCTTCTATATGAAAACCTTCGTGTGTTTCTGAATTCAGTTCAAATCTAGTTTTACAGCCTGAATATAATTTCAGTTTATATTGTCTGTAATAATGAATATACCTAAATACAGTTGTGCTAAATGAAGTTACCCCACACTAATTACTAGCTAATAACAGTTGTGGAAAGTAACTAAGTACATTTACTCAACTGTACTAAGTACAATATTGAAGTAGTTGTACTTCAATATTTCCACTTGATGCCAGTTTATAATTTTCAGATGTAAACATTGTGCTTTTTCCTCCAATACATTTATGTGACAGCTGTTACTTTGCTGATTAAGATTGTTTACATAGAACATGTAATAAAATATGAAGCATTGTTACAGATTAAATTACCCAACAGTTTATAAACTGGTTAAAAATGTATCTCAACCAGCTACAACATTAAAATACTGCTTACACATTACTGCATCAATGACAATAATCCAATGATATATTCTGCACAGAGAGTACTTTTACTGATAATACTGTTGTACTTTTTGAATGCAGGACTTTTACTTGTAATGGAGTATGTTTACGCTTTATATTTCTGTAAAGTAAAGAATTTGAATACACAATGGAAAGTGGGATAAATGGGGGGTCAGTGGGGGCCCGCAGCTCATTTCTGCCCAGAGGCCCCCTGGAGGATTAATCCGGCCCTGGCCTTTTGTGATCCTGCAGATCTGTTCTGTATTAACTCTGACATGTGGATGAAATGTGTGTTTCCGTACCTGTTTGGAGAAGACAGCGATGTCCTCGTTGAAGGAGTCAGAGGAGCAGACGTCTCCACCGGCCACGCCGCTCTCTCTCGGCGTGCAGGTCGCCAATTCACATTTTTCAAAAATCAGTGCGAGCAGAGGGAATAAAGGATGTCTGCAGGAGAAAGAGAGAGAGGGGAGGAGGAGGAGGGATCAGCTCAAACTGTAACACAAGTTTCATGCTGCTTCAAACTGTCCTAAAAATCCACAAGAAACCTTCAAGTGGCACTCAGATTTAGAATAATCATTGTTGCAGCACTTTCATAAATGTAAAACGGAACTTTACAGGCTAAAAACTGCACTAAGTATTTAACCCAGTTACAAAATACATAACAAAGTACATAAGTTTGCCCAAGTTTGGAGGTGAATGGAACTTTGTTTGTGGTTCTCACAGCAAAAAATGTTTACATAGGTGGAAATCAAACATTGTTTTGGGGTGGAGGTAGAATTCTCAAAACCTGGACAAATAAAACCAAAACTATCTGCATGACACCACCAAAGGGAAGTGAGAAAATACGTTAAAAAAATAGGGAGGACGCACAACTTAGACCTGTAAAGAAACACAAGGCAGGTGCTCCGGATGCACAGGTAGTATAATAATACTTAATTATCTATTGTGGCTATATTATTGAAAACAAGAAAAAACACATGCAAGGACTAGTTTAAAACTAAACCAACCAAAAGAAGCAGACTTAACTAAATTCAAAGTGAAATTTTGGGGAAAAAAAGTATGTTTTGAGATGTAAAAGGTGACACTGACTCGAGGAGGTGGATCTCCTTCGTTAAATTAAACAGACTGGACTGTCCGCAATAAGAAACTTAAGGTAAAAACAACATTGCAGTAATCTAGACAGGAAAATAAAAGCATGTATTACACATTTACTGTTTTTCAAATTAATAAAATTTTTGATATCTCTGAAGTTGGTAAAAACAATACTAAAGTAGCTTAATGTCATAACAAATTTAAGCTTAAATTGAATCTTCTGCCCAGATTTTTTGCTTCCAATTTAACGTGGAAAAATAAGGAGCCCATTCAGAGGTATACTGTTTCAGTTTGAATTTAACTGAAGAAAGGTATTAAACATCCAGCTTCATACCAGGCAGTCCTGTGGTGATGCTGAAGTCAGAATGTTTTATCAAACAGGTATAGTTGACTGTCATCAGCATTAAAATTAAAAGGAGATGCCATGACGCACTGTAAATAATGTTGTCAAGGTGAAGCCACTATGGAGAAAACAGAAGAGTCCCCAGAATCGAACCCTGAGGAACTCCAAACATTTTTTGGCAGAGAGGATTCGGTTTTTGGTTAAACTATAATGTAACATGGAGCAGATATGAAGTCCTGTAGAATGGACAGGCAACCCACCAGGCAACATTTTAACTGGAGTTATAGCTCTGATTATTGGCCATAATCTGATTATTGACCCATGTAAACACAGCCAGTAGAGCTGAAACAGAATATTTATCTGCAACTATTTTGATTATCAATTAACGTTTCAGTTATTTTTTAAGCTAAAATGTCTGATTGATTTGCTGCTTCTCTCTCTCATATATGATAATAATCTGAATATAGTTGGACTGTTGGCCAGATAAAACAAGCGGTCTGGAAATGTCACCTTGGCCTTGGGAAAACAGCCTTTTTCACTGTTTTCTAACATTTTACAGAAAAATTAATTAATAGATTATTTCAAAAGATAATCAGCAGATTAATCAATTATGAAGTGATTAAGGTAAGTTGACTTGACAGTTTTACAGTGCTGCTGCATGGCTTCACTTCATCACACTAACATACAGATAATGTTGGTCTGGCTCAGCTCAGCCTGGAATAGAACAGCGTGTAGCTCAGTCCCAAACTGTGAGAAAATACAGATAAATCAGACATGAAACTATTTTTGCAGATGAAGAAAACTATCCTCTTCAGTCCTGTCTTCTGGGGGGTTTTGTTATTTTTTATTTTTTACAGCTTCAGTAAACTCATCATACCCATAAATGGCGTCTTTGTCCCTCTTGACGGCGTCCCCGGCTGTGGCAGCCATGCTGCTGCTGGTGTGGGTGGACTGGGGGTACTGGTGTGGAGGGTATGGACCAGCAGCAGCGGCGGCAGCGGCCAGGTGCACGGCCTGCAGAGAGCGGGCAGCAGCAGCATGGTGGTGGTGATGGTGGTGTGGGTCTCCATACACCCCACCCACCCCCTCCAGCCCATAGTGGGCCAGGTCTTCATACTGAAACACAGAGATAAGAGATGTGTGACCTTTGACCTCTTGAGCCGTAACATAGGAGCTGTTCGCTGACCTCAGTGGAGGTCAAAACGCCTCAAAATGTGAACGATAAACTGTGTTCGGGGTTTATCAGCAGGGTGAGGATGTTTAATGGACTTTACCAAAACTTAAAAGCAGTGATGTCACAATAAACACAAAAAAAGAAAAAGAAACAGATTTTGTTCCTATAAACAAAAGACCCTGACCCTTCTTTAAAGAATGAGGTGTAAATACACTGCAGTAACATTTGATAGAAAAAATACCTTTAACACACGACAACATGATGAAATCTAATAAAACAAAACTTCAAAAAAAAACAACAACAACAGAGAGAAGAGTCTCTCACGCAGTGTCAACAATCATAGGCTACAAGTGTTCCTGTTATTATGTCCACCCCCTGTTTATTTTCTCAAATATATCTCAAATCTCAGTCTGTGTTTAAAAATCTTATTCTCACAATCTTATAAGATTTTTAACCACCAAAAAAAATAAAATAAAAAACAAGACAGCAAATAAAACAGTACGTTGACTTTTAAAAAAAAAACCTTCCTGACGCCTGAAACAGAAGAATGATCCTTCTTCGATTTTACGCAAAATAACAACACAGTGGAGTTAAAACGTCTCTGACAACCAAAACTCAACTTTATTAAGGTCAAGTATTTGTTGCATTGTGCAGGTGTTCCTATTATTATGTCCACCCCTTTTTATTTTCATCAACATGATCAAAATAATGTTTTGTTTTGGAGAAACTAAGAGTGATTAACGTTGAAACACAGTTTCTGTGAACACAAATGATGGACGAGCAAAACTCAATTCAGTTTTCAGAGAAAATCATAAAAATTAAAAACAGTAAATTCCAAATTAAATTTCAATTTCATGTGAACGCCTCTTGAATTGAAACAGTGTCTTTCCACTGGGGAATTCTCTGTGTTTGCATTTTATACAGGGGGTGGACAAAATAACATGAACACTTTAAAACACGATCCAACGCAAAAACAACCAAACACGACGTCTCTGACAACCAAAACTGAACATTATAAATCTTATAATCACACTGCACCGTGCAGATGTTCCTACTATTCATTTTGAATAATATTCATATTGTCTACACCTTGATAATAATAATTCATGATTTAATACTTAATAAACTTTGACTTCACTCTGGAATTAAAACAAATATTTATGCGGCCAAACTGAGCAAAAATCATCTGTAAAAAAACAGGAATTGTTCTAAAATGTTTCTGCCTGTATTATATAAATCTACTTTAACTATATGTACTGAACGTCTTTATCTGTTTGATTTCTAACATGATATATAAAGGTATTTTGTGCTGAGTCATAACAAGTTTAAACTTTTACAATCTAGTGTGAACATTAGGTCAAAAAAAACTATTTGAGCAGTTTGTTTTTCAACTGAAGAAACTGAGATTTATCATTTAGTTTTTTCTGTGTTTGTGGGTCTTTATGTGCACATTAAGGAGCTTTTATTTCATCCCATTTGAACAGTAAACTCACACTAATGTAAAAAGAGGAAATTTTAATCTCCAAAGCAACAAGAAAAAAAAACAAAAAAAAAACAAAAATCCAAATTAAAAACATGATTTTAGTTTTGTTCCTATAAATAACCCGATATATTAATATAATCTCTGTATAATGATGATTTTTAAAAAGTCTTTTTTTAGGCTTCTACACTGTGAACATAAATTAATAAAGACAAAAAGTGATCTGTGAGCAAAAATCAATTACATTTTTATTTAAATAATAGAAATACATTATTTGCTCCATTGGTGCTGTTGGTTTCCATATTTCCAGTGTTCCAGCTACAGGTCTCCACTGTGGCACATTACATGAACTGAAATGTTGAAATGAGTCACACAATCTGTCTCATGTTTATGTCACAAAGAGTTTAAAAGAAGCTCTCATGGCTCATCAGTCTCTGTGTACATGTGCTCGAATTAGACTGATCACTGATCAATAAAACGCAGTTTAAACTTTGACCTCAAAAACAGCCGTTTGTACAAATAAAATGTTTTAATAATAAAAATGTTTTCACTGATGCTGAAGTCCTTTGATAAAACTTTACTGATCAGTGTGACTGTTGGTGTGTGGAGCTCCATCAGGTCAGGCTGAACAGATTTGATCAGCCGTGAACAAACTAAATGTTTTTTATTCTCCGCCGCTGAAGCTCAAACGGCCTCTGCACCGACACACACCGCCTGAGACCCGCCAACAAATGATGTGTTTATATGAGTTTATAAAGTGTGAACAGTTACACACTTCAGGTACAAACAGGGGTTACAAACTTCAATTTAGTTTGAAGGTTAAAAGTTTGCAAACTTCATAAAAACATTTTGTTGGTGGAATAAAAATGTTTTTGTTCATTTCAAACTTTTTAACTGAATATTTTCGTCATAAATCAACAAAAAGAATCAAGTGAAGAAAAAACTTCGAGGCCCAAAGTTCAAAATGAACAAAAATCTTAAGAAAAAGTTGCTGCAAATCACAGCAAGTTTTATTATCAATAATTATATTATTTAGGTCACTAAAATGTTATTAGAAACGTCCACCTGCTGCTGACTTTTATTTTTCTGTCTTTAGTTTTTTACTCACTGAGTGTAAAATGAATATAATTGAATGAAAGCGACTCTGTGTGTCACTGCTGCAGTTATTCAAAGTTTGAGTTTTAGAAAAGTGCTGAAATGTTTTTATATAAATCTGTTATTACGAACACAAACCGGAAATAAAAAAGCTTTTAAAAAAGAAAACTGTGAAATGAAGTTTGAATCTTTCCGGTGAAAAGTTCAATGGATTATTTTTACGCACGGGAGAAAGTTTGTATCATCACTAGTTGGTGAGATTAAAATGTTAAATATTAATTATTTGTAAGAAACAACGTTAATATTAATAAAAACAATTATATTTGGAAATAATGGAGTTAATTTATTGATTAGTTTAAGAGTTTAAATCCTGTTTCCTCTCAGTTTTGTGTCAGTTTGAAGAAAAGTGGTTCACTGTTGATTCCTGCTCTGAACATCAAACTTGTGCAGCTGAAGTCAAAGCTGAAAACAAACCGTCCTCTCACACTCATCATGTCTCTGCGCTCTAATAAAAGTTGATTTTTACGCACCCGTTGCGCCATCGGCCCCGTCTCTCCGCCCGGACTCCAGGTGACTCCTGCGGGGCAAAACACACATCCAACTCCCCGGTACCGGAGCGTTAATCAGTTAATCCCGTGTGTAACGAGTGTAATCGAGTCCAGCCGCGAAGAGAAACGCACAAACGAACAGAGAGCAGCAGCAGGTCCCTGCAGGCTCCGCTCCGCTCTCCGCGGGAACCGACCGACGGCGACACTCCGCCACCAGCAGCACTAGCCCGGGCAGACGCTGTCCTGCTCCCGGCCTCCAGCTCCAAGCAACAACCACCCAACCAACCGCTCAGTCAGCAGGCCGAATCCGATCAGGTTACATCCAAACTGGGGGGTTAAAGTGACGCGGACCCGCCCGCTGCGCTCTGAGCCGGGCCGTGCGGCGCTGTCTTCTGCGCGGAGGTGCGTTCAAATCCCCATCGCAGCTCCGGCGGAGCGGCTTCCTCCTCCCTCAGAGCAGGCCGTCCGGGTGTGAGGGGAGGGAGGGAGGGAGGGAGAGAGGGGTGAGGGGAGGAGAGGAGGGGGAGGGAACACTTTCTTCTCTCACTTAAAGGAGCAGAGACTCCCTGCGCGTCCCCGCAGCCTCCACAAGACGTCCGAAGGCGCGCCACCGGGAGGTGCACTGGATGGAGGGAACATACAGACAGATATGTCTCCTCACGTTGTTGCTGGGGGACAAATGTTCTTGACAATCAAGGAATTCATTGAAATGACTTTGGTATATTTTGTATGTAAAGTTTGTATCCTTAAATAAAACAACATCTCAACCCAACAACAGAATAAAAGTCTTAAAAATAAAAACTCAAGTTCAAGTAAAAGCAGAGCTGGATCACCAACCAAGTCCCCAGACCTTCAGGGGGGCCCCAAAGGATCCAGGTTTACAGTGTGGCAATTAGTTTGTGGTAATTTGATTAACTGCAAATGTGTTGGTTAATACTGTGTGCACCACTAAAGCACATTATAAACTGAAATGAGAGGGGCCACAGGTGACACCTGCGTTATTACATAATCTTTAGGCCCCATTTTACAGAGGAGCCCCCATTAAAATCTAGTTTGATTCATTTAGCTTATGTTGTGTTCACAAAGTGCATTTTACTAAATAAATGTGAGCTAATGACCACAAACTAAAATAATACATAAACAATTCAGAGTGGGAGAAATGGGGGGTCAACAGGGACCCAGGGGGGCCCCTCGTGGGTTAATCTACATATCAAATGAGGAACAACCTTCATTTGTGAAGAACGGCTCCTTTCATACTCTTTATAGTTTGTGTTGCAGGTGAAACTTGTTTGTTTTTTTAAATGAAATCTTTTGTTTCAATGTTTGACAGCAGCATTAAATTATTAATATTCATGTAGCGACAGAGTGTGTGTAAAGTTTATAATAACGCCATGACTCCTTTTCCTCTGATTTTATAATATTACTCTGCTGTCTTTGTTGCAGGACGGTGCAGCAACATGTTGCTGTGTTTAGTTTAAGAGGGTTAACGTTGTTCTGAAGAAAGACAAGAAATCTGTGTTTTTAAAAAGAAAATATGTCAAAGTTAAAACTTGGAAGATAAAATAAACTACACTGACTTTGTTTGCACACGTGTGTAATATTACAAACTGCTGAACTCTTGGACTCCTGCGCCATCTAGTGTTTGTAAAGTATTAATACCATCCAGACAACTCTCATTAATTACTAATCATATTAAAGATGTTTCATGGAGACTGTGCTCAGATTTGACGAGAGACAGAGGCCGTTCACACCTGTAGCCTCATAATAATCTGTAGTACCTGAGCAGAGAATGGCAGCTACAGGCCACCGTACGAACATCCCAGTAGAACTTAGATACAGCACCAAAAGAAAAACACATCAAAGATAGAAATCTCAAATCTGGACAAATAAATCAGAATCATCTTCATGGCTCGATACCAATAAAGTCGAGTGAAAAAGTTTTTATTCTGTAATTTGGGTGAAATGACCCTTTAAGTCTCCGTCTGAATATTACTGCTGATTTTAAAGGAGTTCCAAATATTACACAGTATGATAATAAAGTCTGTGTTTAGTACCAGAAACACATTATAGTAACATCATGGGAATAATATATAGCTCTGCTGTTTTACATAATATTGCACATTCCTGAAGTTGAGGGACTTGTTAATTTTTAAAAAGCATCTTTGGTATCATTTTCTCCTCCTCTTACACTTCCTATAATTTAAATATTTAGTCTTTTACTTCCTGTGCAGTGCAGGTTTCAGCTTTAGACAAGTCTAGTGTTCTGTTAGCGCCCCCTGGAGGCTGCAGTGTCCGTTACAACACATCTAAAAGTGTTGCACAGAACAAACATCAGGGGTTTTTTGTAGTGTGATTCATAAAAAGAACTAAAAGTCAGCATAACTCTGCCTCTAATTTGACCGTTAATTTCTTTTAATCTGTCTCTTTTGTTAAAGTGCAGCACTAAATCACTGCAGTATTCCTTTAGCTGTCTTGTGACCTCCAACATTTATCCAGGACCGAGGTTGGGAGCCTCTGATCTGCAGCATGAATCCACGGAGCCAAAGAGCGAACACTGGAGGAAGTGAATGCAACAGATATGTCCTTGTATTTCCTTTTAGGTCTGCGTTTCCTTTACTGAATGATCGTTTTCTGTTTCGACAGACGTTTGTTTGCTTCCATCGTGGAATAATGTCACTTTAAATGAACCCTTGTGATTGGTGGAGGAAGCCTAATGAAGCTTTCTTTCTATTTGTGCTGAGAAAAAGATTTGAAGCTTCGGGGCTTCAAACAAAGGAAGTACAGTGACATCTGGTGGTTTGTAAAAACTTACAGCAGCTCTTCAAGACTACAACACCTCTCTGATTTGAATATTTAAAGTCCAACAGGCCTGCGTGTTATCATTAAATCTGTGATACTTTCGGTCAGAACTGCTAGAGTAAATTGAGCGACATGTTACAGTAAAAAAATAATAAATGCATTGTCTAAAAAGCCTTGATATAAAATATTGTTACTGACACAGAGCATTACTGTACCTTGTTGGTGTAGTTGAGTCTCAGTGTCACTGTGGATTGATATTAATGGAGCATGTATGAGTCCTAATGTCATGTGAGAATGATATTAATTACTTTTATTACATTATTACTTGGTATCAGAAATGTTCTCATACTTGTGATTATGTCTTTCTAGTGTACATCTCCTTATTTCTCGGTTATTCTCCTCTTACCTCACTAATGTGCCGATCACACAGTCTAAACTTTTAAAAACTGAATGAATCTTTCTGAAGCAGCAGTGATGTTTGAAGCTTCAGGCGTCATCAGTCACATAAACTCCGACACAGCGACTTCACAGGAGTGAAACAAGCTGATGAAAAACAACTACAGACTGTTTTATCAAAGGGAAGGACAGCAGATCACAAACCTGGCTCAGGTGTTCTTCAGAGTGTGTTCAGCCAGCTCGGTGCTCAACAGGACCGAATGTCAAAAGATAACTCAGCAACGCTCGAGACACTTCACTTTATTCAACACGTTTCAGCACAGACTCTTCTCTCAGGTGTTTTACAGAACAGGTGGAAGCACAGCCTTTATATACACCACAAGAGGGCTGACTCTTTGTCAATTATCCAATGAGAAGTAGACGCACAGATGTCCCGCCTCTAAAGGAAGCTGCTCCTCCAACACAGAGAATTCAGAATAAAAGTAAATAAATAAAGAAAACAAAATGTTTCTGTGAACAGAAAATGAAATGACCACACAGTCACAAAATCTTATCACAAAAACAAAGGTAAAATTCAAGATCTAAGTGAAAATTCAAAATTAGAATAAAAGCTAAAAAAAAAGCTACAAAATTCTCTTTTAAAGCAGCTCTATGGAGTTTTTAAGTGGTTATGAAACAGTCTCAGTTTAATACCGATGCCTCTATATGACCTACATAAGCAAACGAGACCAACAGTGAGAAGATTGGCTATTTCTATTAGTTTCTAATAGTTATTCTTAACGCCTGCCACCGGGTCGGGTTTTCTGTGACATCAGACGAAACGGCGCTGGGGTTTGCTCT
>NTHP01000509.1:204181-222095 GCA_003416845.1 Oplegnathus fasciatus | reverse complement strand
AAAAATGCTTCTTTTATTGGTACAGAGGACCAAACAGGCTTCTGGCTGTTTAATGAAGCTCTTCTGTTCTACAATTCTGTCTTTTAGTGAACGCTCCATTTCACCAATATATTCATTGCATGGTCAGGTGATATATCGCAGTTTTTATTCTACAGGTACTCATATATATGATTTCACCTGTAACTGGATGATTAGCAAGAATCCACAAGTTAAATTTCTGATTGCTTAAATTGCACAATTCTTCCATTCTTACAAAATGTATTTGTCTTGTCGTACGATTATAAAATCAAAAAAAGAAAATATATCTCGTACATAATTATATATATTTAAAAAGAAGAACATATTAATAAAGAAAAGGTATGACAAAAAAATAATAATGAAATTATTAATTAAAGTTCAAACTTTACAACCAGTGAAATGACCGACCTGTCGATTTGACTGATCATGTGATGATTAATCCATCAGTCAAACATCCTGGTTAAGTCCCTGATGTGGACTTCTTCTAATGTTTTGGTCCTCTTTAGTTTTCTGTTCAAGTTTTAAAACTACATTATTGAACCAGCCATGTTGATTTATTAACTCTTTCAGGGAAATAAAGAGACTCCAGTTTACACCTGGAGGCAGCAGGATGACATTAAAGGCAGGACTTGTTTTGTTTTCTTTGTCAACTTTGAGAGAGAAGCTGAGTTTTTCGTCAGAATTCGGCAAAGATATGAAGAGATGTGGACTGACATCGGAAAAGTGGATTAAAGGAGCGATTTGAGATATTTTTAAGGAGATTTAATACTTTTCTCTGTCCTGAAAACCGCTGAAACACATTTTAATAAACATGAATCTAAGCCAGGAACATAACAAATCCCTTTTAATTTATTAATTTTCTTCCCTAAAAAAGGTCATACTTTATGATTTTTAGTCCATAAATGATCATAACTAGCCTTAGAAAAAAAGAAAATTGAAGTCAGACCTCAGAGTGGAATATACTGTAACTCTGGCCCTGATTTGAAGGAGGAACAAACTTTTTACATCATCAAACCAAACTACCAAAACACCTTTCAAGTCAAGCTCAGGGGAAGCGTGTTTTAAAAAAGAGGGATTTTAGCATCACTTGTATTACTTTTAGATAAAAGGTGGAACGCTCAACAAAATGTCTGTTGTCCATTTACTGAAACTCTACAGACTGATATAACCTCAACCTCAACCCTGTTTCTGACCCCTCAGACTGTTTAGAGTCTGAATATCACCTGGAGCTCAGCAGATTTTATTTCTGACGCGTTAAAATCACTGAACAGGACGTTGAGTATCTGCGCCGGACTATCCAAATAAAGGAAGACCAAATAAAGACACAGAAAAAACAGAATCACAGTTAAATAAGCTCTAAGAAATATAAAACACGTCTACCATTTCTTCACCAAATAAACATCAAACACTGTAGATTACTGTAGTTAGAACAGATGTGGAGCAGATGTGAAGACACAGCTGCAGTAGCATGTCTCTGCCACCAGGTGTCACTGAAACACAGTGGTTTATAAATGTGTGTGACAGAAGAAGAGCAATGGCATGTTGTACTGATGTCAGCTGATAACTCACTGATGGGAGTGTACACTGGGGCTCTTATTTTGTAGTAGTAGTCTGCAGGTATCAGAGTGAAGTATCAGAGTGAAGTATTAGAGTAAAGTATTAGAGTAAAGTATCAGAGTAAAGTATCAGAGTGAAGTATCAGAGTAAAGTATCAGAGTAAAGTATCAGAGTAAAGTATCAGAGTGAAGTATCAGAGTGAAGTATTAGAGTGAGGTATCAGAGTAAAGTATCAGAGTGAAGTATCAGAGTGAAGTATTAGAGTGAAGTATCAGAGTGAAGTATCAGAGTGAAGTATTAGAGTGAAGTATCAGAGTGAAGTATCAGAGTAAAGTATCAGAGTGAAGTATTAGAGTGAAGTATCAGAGTGAAGTATCAGAGTAAAGTATCAGAGTGAAGTATCAGAGTAAAGTATCAGAGTGAAGTATTAGAGTAAAGTATCAGAGTGAAGTATCAGAGTGAAGTATTAGAGTGAGGTATCAGAGTGAAGTATTAGAGTAAAGTATCAGGCCTGAGAGTGAAGTATTACAAAGAATAACAGAGTAAAGTATCAGAGTGAAGTATCAGACCTGAGAGTGAAGTATTACAAAGAATAACAGAGTGAAGTATTAGAGTAAAGTATCAGAGTGAAGTATTAGAGTGAAGTATCAGAGTAAAGTATCAGAGTGAAGTATTAGAGTGAAGTATTAGAGTGAACTATCAGAGTGAAGTATCAGAGTGAAGTATCAGGCCTGAGAGTGAAGTATTACAAAGAATAACAGAGTAAAGTATCAGAGTGAAGTATTAGACTAAAGTATCAGAGTGAAGTATCAGAGTGAAGTATTAGAGTAAAGTATCAGAGTGAAGTATCAGAGTGAAGAATCAGAGTGAAGTATCAGGCCTGAGAGTGAAGTATTACATAGCATAACAGAGTAAAGTATCAGAGTGAAGTATTAGAGTAAAGTATCAGAGTGAAGTATCAGAGTGAAGTATTAGAGTAAAGTATCAGAGTGAAGTATCAGAGTGAAGTATCAGAGTGAAGTATCAGGCCTGAGAGTGAAGTATTACAAAGCATAACAGAGTAAAGTATCAGAGTGAAGTATCATAGAATATTTAAAGTAAATCACAAGTTGGACCAGTAGTGGAAGAAGTATTCAGATCATTTATTTAAGTAAAAGTAGCAATACTACAAGGTAAATATACTACAAGTAAATTCCTCTAATCAAACTTCTGCTGAAGTTTTAGTACCCAAAAGAATACTTATTATGCTGAGTCGACCCTTTCAAAGTGTTCAACTATTATCTATATTACTACTATTACAACCACTACACTACTACGACTACTACTAGTTCTACTACGAATATTACAACTACTACACTAGTTCTATTACTTCTTCTATTAGTAGTATTAGTGTCACTACTTCCACTGCAACTACTACTACTACTACTAGTGCTGCTGCTACCACTACCACTAATACTACTTGCCTACTACAGTAGTATTAGTGCCGCTACTACTACTACTACAGCTTCTTTTAATGCCACTGCTACCACTACTTGAAAAGCAAGTACTGCTGCAACTTTTACTAACACTGCTACTGTTACATACTATGAGTGCAACTACTACTATTATTACCACTACTGTCAATACTACAGTTACTATGACTACCCCATCTATTACTACTGCTATACAGTGACCATTATTACTACCACTACAACTATTTTTACCACCTCTACTACTCTTTTCGCTACTAGTCTACTACTAATACTACTAGGTAGGTTACCACAGCCACTACTGCTACTGATAGGCTAGTACCTGTACTACAGTTTTTCTCCTTCATTTGTTCATATTTAATACTTCTTTAGTCCCACTAGTTTAACAACTAATTTACATGCTACTTAATAATCATTATAATAGTTACTACATTACAGTAGTACTAAAGGTACTTGTACCAACAGGGTATTGTAATGGGCCTATACAGTATTATTACTGTCATATGACAAATACAGTATTCTTTACATTATTATTATGATTATTACTAATATTATTATATGGTAATAGCACGTGACTCTGCAGTCCTTCGGGTCTGACGTCACCCGCCCCCCTCCTCCTCCTCCTCCTCTTCCTCAGTCCGCTCCGCTCTGCCTGCGCTCACTGAATCCAACATGGAGTAAGGAGGAGATGGGGCTCGTCCGGGGCCATCCTCACCGATACCAGCGCACCATTTTCGGTCACCGCATTCCAGGCCGGCCCGGCGGGGGAGGAGGTAGAGGAGGCGGCGGAGGAGGAGAGAGAAGAAGAGGAAGAAAAGGCGTAGGAGGAGGAGGAGGAGGAGGAGGTGGAGGAGGAGATCGGATGCGCCTCTTCAGATGCGCTCCAGTAATTGAGGAGTGAAAGGAGAAGAAGAGGAGGAGGAGGAGGAGGAGGAGGTGTTGGAGGAGGAGGAGGGGGAGAGACGAAGATCCGAGAATACATAACGCACATCGGGATTCAAGAACCGAGCGGAGAGCGGGAGAGAACCGGATCCGCCGCCGCTTCTGCCGCTGCCGCTGAAGGGCGAGGAAACATGAAGACACCGCGCTGTGCAGCCGCGGCGGGAGCTTATTATTACCGGAGGTGAAACGGAAAAAAATGAGCGAGGACACGCGCCCAGACGAGTGAGTACCCCCGCCACCCCCCCACCCGTGTACCCTTTAATAACAACCCACCTCATCATTATTAATCTGTAATTATTATGATTGGCTGCTTATTGGCGCGCCGCCGCTGAGCTTTGTGCATTGATCACATGGAGACGGATTGGTGCTGATATGTTGTTATGGGCTCAAGTGATGAGGGGGTGCAGGGGCCCTCCTCATCCTCCTCCTCATCTTCCTCCTCATGGAGAGGCTGGCTGAGGTCGGAGAGATTTCACAGGAAGGAGAAACGTGTGCAGCCTCCTGCAGATGTGATACAGTCATAACAGAGAGGAGGTGATGGGGGGGCCGTTTGCATCATGATGGACTTGACAGAGCAGACAGAGGAGGTTCTGCAGGGACTGACATGCAACATCCCACCGTTTCTTTATGTCCTTATGTTTGCATGTTGTCCTTCATACAAACAGGGGCAACAAGGAAAGGAACTGGATCCTGCACCAGTATACAGCACTGGTTCTTTCCTTCCTGCTCATGACCCCTTTAGATGAGGCCACTGGGTGTTGTGACTCATCATCAGGGTGCACATGTCTACAGGTTGCGACCGGTTCAACCAGAGGGCGATCATTTCTTCTTTCTTTGTCGAGGCCCAAAAAGGTAAAATGATCCAAAATGACAGAATGCTTCAGGTACAGGTGAGGCCATAAATTATGAAGAAGAAGGAATCAGAATCAGGTTTATTGCCAAGTCGGTTTTGTGGTGCATGACAGTCAAAATATACAAAGTAGGAGAAAATAAAAGTACCACAAAAAGTAAAATAAAATAATAATAACGTAGAAATTTAAAGTAAAAATATGTACAATATATATTATATGATATAAAGAACCCCGTAAAGAGAAACAGATCCATGAGTTTGGCGGTTTACCAAATGATAAATCACTGCACAGCGATTTAGATTTTAGGGATGACTCACTAAAATTTAAGTTATCGTACGATCATTTTATCTTTTGTCACAACGCCCGTGGGGCGAACAGCAGAATTACAGTGTTCACATCACAGTAAACTGCTAGAGATGCGTGTTTGAACATGCACCCCCGCGTATCACTGTGCAGCTTGTCTGGTCTGAACGTGGTCTGAACCATCTCATGACCTCAGTGTGCTTCAAACGAAGTGCTTGTCGCCCCACAAATTTTCCAACGTTGGAACAGGGCGGCTGCGTCCGACAACTTTTATAACTTTCTGTAGCCAACAATCTGACGATCATGACGAGCTGCGAATGTTGAGCAAGACTTGACCTTCTCTCTTTTTTCACTCTTCACACAACTAAACTTCTGTCACTTTTCATGGGAACAAACGAGCGCAACATTGCGAATGTCCTCCAGGAGAAACTGTTTGAAAGTCTGCGCCGTTATCTCCATTTCTACCATTCATGGCGCCGAGACGCCAAAGACGCCAAAGACGCAGAGTTGTTAGAGAGAAATCAGTGAAGAGACACGTTTGTCTTCAGACGTGGTCGTATGACACGACGTATGAACCAGTTTACCTGAAGCATACTGAGCCCTTTAGGGATGCACAGATCCGAAACACTGAATCTGAATGCAGCCGATCTGGACTTTATTAAGTGAAACAGGTACATAGCTTTCAGGCATGCAGCGAGGGTGTGCAGCACAGTGAAGTACATCCTCATGATCACGACGGGTATCTGTTGTAGAATATATCCTGTAATTATTGTCTGAACTAGCTCACAGGCTTCGCTTCATTTTCTTTGGCATCTTCAGGCATCCAGATTCTGTCACTTGGTTCTAACAAAGTACAAAAAGTTTGAATAAACCGCTCACAACATGTTGGCTTTGAATGCATCTCAGCAAATCAGGTTCTTTGTCCTGGGCGGAGAGCGTAGGCAGCAGGTAACCTGATGAAGCAGGCTACCTTTTCCTTTGACTGCCTCGTGCTGTGCACACCCCTGCAGGTAAACACATCACTCACGCGAGCGCATATAGCCAGATAATAGGCTCAACCTGTGAGACGTTTACCCACAATGCACCAGGCTGCACAGCGAAGCAGCTAGCAGGCAGTTCTTTAGGACAAGGGTGTCATTTCCACTGGGGTCACTTATCAAAACCCTGTTTTTGTCCTCCCACTTTGGGTTTTTCATCTCAGGCTTCTTACAGGCTGAGCTCACCCGCTGAGTGGTGGAACCTGTTGGGGCTGTACGCAACTGACTACTCCTCAACCCCCCTCTGCAAGCAAGGTCGATACTTTGATTTTCAGGTGACGATGTGTAATCATGACATTCTCTTAAAAAGATCGAACATCTTTGAACATCAATCAAAAATCAGAGAGTAAAGAAAGATACGATACTTATGGGATTATTTATCATTTATTTACTGGTTGTTTTTTTTCTGTCAATGCAATACAAGCTACAGGAAAAGCTTTTTCCAACCATTATTTATGTCAACAGGTTGAAACAAAACGTCTGAATCGAAACATGTCATGTTTAATAATGTGGTGGACAAACTGTGGAATGCTTATAAATTACTTCAAACATGTTTTTTCGCATATCTGTACTGCAGTTTCTTGTTACTTTTTGGCCGATGTATTTGCTGATACTGTTATATCCATAGTAAGCTAATATCGGCCTGGAAGTGGAGACATGACAGGATGCCATTCCCTGTGAGTTTAACCATGAAAAATATGCTTGCGCTCCACACCTTCTACTGAAGACGTGAACTGAACTGGGGGGTGCAGGCTGAGGCGAACAAGGTGTGCACACGTTGAAAATGCGTGCCTGTCCTGGAGAATTCTGAATCTTCAAAAACCACCTGAAGACCTCGGCCGAGAGCACTTACTCACCTGATATGCTGATATGCGCGCTCTCTTTGTCAGTCCTCTGTCTTTTCTATGCCTGAAACAATGAACTTTTCCAGGCATTTTAGCTGTAAAAATGACTTAAAGGATTAATCAGTTATCAAAACACTCGCTGATTGATTTTTTAATAATTGACGAATCAACTAATCGATTGACTGACTAATCGTTTAAGCTCAAATTTTAAATACTGTTGGGTAGTTTAGTGTTTTACATTGCATCATCTTTAAAAGTTCTTTGTGTGTTTTGTATGTTAAATGTTAAAATGTAAAGTAACTTCAGCTGTCAGATAAATGTAGTGAAGTAAAAAGTACAATATTTACCTCTGAAATGTGGTGGAGTAGAAGTAGAAATGAAAATACAGAAAGCACAGATACCTCAAATTTATACTTAAGTACTTGAGTAAATGTACTTAGTTACACTCCACCACTGAATATTTGTATGTTGAGAATACACCTAAATTTGTGATGCATCAAGTCCTCAAAGGTGGATCAAAAGTCTGAGAACAGCAGACGACTCTGTAGCTTCACAAACAAGACTGATCACAGATCTGCAGCGGGAGGTGGTCTGATACCTGCTCAGTAGTTTTATTGTTTTCGGTGGAGGATTCTTGGTTTTTGTTGGACTGTGAGGGACTGAAACTCTCCCCTGCTCCTCTCCAGAGGTGTTTTTGTGGGGGTGTTTTCTATTGATCGGGCAAACCGATGCCCCCGAACCAGCCAACAGAGAGCTGTCGATAATGCCAGGGGGAGGGGAAGGGAAGGGGGGTTGAAAATGACATTGAGGAAAGGTCAGCAGGCAGCAGTGCCCCTGGTACTCCGGCCCCACCCACGCAGGACAACATCGATTTTATATCAGTGCTGACCTCCATCTGAGCTGCTGGTGCCCAGTGACTCCAGCTGAGGCGGTTCTGCTGGTCGTGGATGTGGACTCTAATGGTTGTTAGAACTGGTTTTAATGTTGGTTTTATGGAAGATATCTAATAGGGCTCGACGATAATTCAGTATTATCATTTATCTTCTTTCAGCTGAGATTAAAAACAAGTAAAACAAGTCAGTAACAAGTTTCAGTTTTACACATGACGAGTTCTGTCTGATGTAATGCACACCAGTGGAACACAGTTTATTGCTTTTAACAGAACTTTGATTATTTCGTGATACATATTGAGTGACATCAGCCTTATTAAAATTGCGGTAATGATTTCAACCTTGCAGTCTGTGTGTAAAACACACGCACATCTTCTCTGTCCAGGTGCTGAGTCCATAAAGTAGGTCCTAACTGTTTCACTGCTCACGTTTTCCTTTAATTCATTTAGCAAGAGTACATTCGAGCCCAGGCTGGCTCTTCATCGGGTACATGATGCCTCTGTACCCGATGAAGAGCCAACCCCCCCATGTGTCTGTTACATAGAAACACTTCACCAGCATTTTAATGACTCTTTCAATGTAACGAAGGATGTAAAGTTATAAGGAAGAGTTCGTTTGCAACAACAGATATCTCCAATTTTTTATTATATTCCTAAATCATGTTTTTGCAGCACTCCAGGGAATATCAAACTGGTGTTGGTTTATTCATTTTAAGATGATGATTTTAAGATTTTAATTCATTTCTATCTGTTTTTGCAAATTAAATTCGAATGAAGTCATTAAAATTCTGTTGGTGTGTCTAAAAAGTCTCTTTTGAACCAAATTTAACCAGATTTCAACCAAGTCATCCAGATGTTTTTTGACCTACAAAGCACCAAATTACAACTTCCCGGGATTATTTCAGTATCCAACACAGTCTCTGGGAATTTACCACCAGCCTCTGATCCTCACTCATCCAGACTATTCTGAGATTTGTGCATTAACCGAGCTGAACTCCACCTTCACCTGGCTGAAGTTGGATTTCGTGCCACCGTCACAGTGGGCCAGCGTCCGGCCGCCAACGTGACACAACTAATGGAAGATGGATTTCCTTTAGGGTCGACTCGGTTGTGCCGCTCGCCTGCAGATCGACTTCACCGCTGCTCACGTTTCACACATCCGGAGACAAAAAAAACTGTAAAACATGAAAACATCACCCAGCTGAAGGTCAGCGAGGGCGTCGCTGCTGCTGCTGTCGTTTCGGTCGACTTGGTGAAAGTACAGTGGCTGTCTTTGTGATGGGCGAGCGAGGGAGGGAAGTCATTGGGAAGTTTGGCAGAGAGCGAGCCAAACACCATCTGCTGCTGCTCTCTGCTGATCCAGACCTCCGAGAAACAACATTTTCTACGCTGATGATGATGATGTCATGAGCCCGGATGGACTGGTTTTGTGTGTGCGTGTGTGTGTGTGTATGTGTGTGTGGTGTGTGTGTGATTGACAACACATGTGTTCCTGTGGGAGCATTATGTGTAGTTATGTACTATGTGTGTGTGTGTGTATGTGTGTGTGTGTGGGTTTGTCTGTCATGATGATGGAGCAAACAGACCACCAGAGGCTATTATCTGCATCTCTGGTCAGCTCCCACAGTGTGTGTGTGTGTGTGTGTGTGTGCGTGTGTGTGTGTGTGTTATGCTGTTTGTTTAAGTGCATCCACACACTGTTGTTGAAGTGCTCTAAGCTGCCGTTTCATTACTGTGTCCTCTGAGGACGGGCCGTTTGAGGGCAGGGATGTCCAACTATGTGTAGCCTGTTTCCACCACAGGAACCGAGGAAACTTTTTTAGGGACTCAGGAACCTTACCTGCATTTTAACTGGAGGAACCAGCGACTAAATGTAGTTCCTAGCCCCAAAAAAGTCCCTGCTCTGGGGGTAGTACTTTCTGATGGCCCGGGATGGAGTTTGCAACGTTGTTCGCTGATCAAACACTTCAGGCTGCTACGACTTGTGTACAGCTTCATTCATCTTTTTAAATGAGCCCTGGTTGCCACTGGAATCAATATTAGAAAGAGGTTAATTACAAAAAATAGATTCTATGTAGTTTTGACTTTGAGTCTAAAAAGAGGGAACGAGCGAGAGAGGGATCGCGATCAAGAGAAGAAAGAAGAAGAAAAAGAAAACTGAATTAGTTATGTGTTTCATGGTTTTGTACTTAAGTAGAAATAACCTTGAAACTCAGCATATCGTCGCTCTCTCGGAGACAGACTCCTCTGGAGTTTTCAGTCTCCTTTGTCACCTCCTCAGGCCTCCTCTGCGTTCATTCAAACACACTCGCAGCAAATTACAAATGTGTTCTCGTGTGAAAAGTGTAGGGCTGTCATTTTTTATTGGGAATTTGAACTTTTGTTGGAACATAGGAAAAAATTAAAAACTGTAATCACCTGTTTGAATTCAAAATTGACAGTTTACAGTATGAGTGAAACAGTCTGTTTGAAGTAGTTTGCCTTGAGGTCCAGAGGAGGGCGCTCTTAAAATTAAGCCTGATCTACTGCGACCCAATTGACGGACCAGTGAACTAAGCTAATAAATTTAAAAAAAGCATCTGAGAAGCAGAGTGTGGAAGTATTTTGGGTGACAGCCCCAGAAAATTCATCTAAAATGCAGTTTTAATCCATTATCGGCCCAATTTGCATAATCTTAAACTGTTCCCTGTTTAGTTCTTATATTTCTTTAGTTCCTGAAAAAACTTGGTTGAAAAGGGGCAAAAGGGACTGGTGGGTCTTGTGACTAAATCAGAGCGTCTCAGCAGTGACATAACACATTGATTTGGAAGGTGAGCTGAAGTTTCGTGTGAGTCGTGTTTTCAAGGCGAGTCGGGAGCAGCAACATTATATAGAACAATGTGTTCGTTAGCTCCCTCAGCTCCGGTCCTATCAGATCACTGACCTCCTGAAACCCGAGCCATCAGGCAGCCATCACTGTCGAACCTTCCAGGCAGCCGTTGGTTTCAGTTGGTTTCAATTTCAGTTTTTTGTTTCTATGAAAATCAACTTCAGGAGACTTGAAACAGACAAATAATCCACCACAGTCAGCATGAAATCGTCTTCATTTCTTTTGTGGTTGAGTTGCCTTGTAACGCAGCTGTGAGCAGCCTGGTGCCTTCGTGTGCTTACGGGAAACCCAGACAATTGAGTGAAGTAACTGAGTCAGCTACTGGAACCTGTTTAATTCAGGTGTTTTGTAAGAAATTATAGAATGAGAATGTGAAACATTAAATTAAAGAAAGAAAGAAATTAAATGATGTGAATGTGATCATCCGCGTGCGTGTGTGTAGGTATGAGTGGGTGGTATGGAGGGTCAGCATGGGTCATGCGTGTGTGCGAGCAGGCTTTGTGTTGTGTGTGTTGCTCTGTATGACTCAGGTGTGATTAAGTCGTTCTTATCGCAGCTTGTTTGAAAGAGCACTGAGTTCAGAGCTGCTTTATCTAAACGATCCCGTTTCAGCCACATCAGAAAACATGCAGCTGCAGTTTTGTGAATCTGAACTCAACAATGTTTAACTGTTTTGTTCAGTTTCTGACTTTGACTTTGAACCTGAGGCTTTTTTGGGTCTCTTTATTTACAGGCTTATGGCACAGTCACTACATGTCTCAGCTGGACAAGCCAAACATTGTTATTTCCAGAATCATTTGGGCTATTTTGGTACTATACATGTTCTAAGTTTGAAACTGACTAAGCCCGTAAATGTTTACATTTTGGCAAATTTGCACCATGAAAAGAAATTCTGCGTTAGCTGCTATTAGTTTCTCTTCACACTGTGATGATGGATCAGAATCAGAATCAGAATCGGGTTTATTGCTGAGTAGCTTTACACAAACAAGGAATTTGCCTTGGTGTTTTGATGCATAACAATAAACATAGAAGAAGAATAAAAATAGAAAGCAAGTAAAAAGTAAGTACTGCAACAGTCAAGAAACGTAAATAAAACAGAAAAATCAACAATAAAAACAACCATCACTGGATTACTTCTGATACAGAAGAATACATTTAAACATGACGATAATGAGGCGAGATCTGTTATTGTTATAATTTTTCTATGATTTCCAAGCAGATTTCTGGATGTTCATTAACTGTTAGCTCTTAGCAATATGTGTGCGACCTCGGTGTGTTCAGATTTGACTCAGAGAAGAGCAGGTGTGATTTTTGCATCAATCAGGTTTAAAAGGTTAAATTTGATTTAGATTTTTTTTTATCATGGATCATCCCGTACGGTTATTTTGTCGTGTATGTTGGAGCTTTAAGAAAAATATAAAATTCTTATTATAATAATAACACATATAATACCCAACTGATACTGACGTGAACAATATTAGTTAATGTATTATCACAGCTGTTATCTCAGCTCATACATATATACATATTAACTACTGTAATAGGGAAATTGCTGTCACACAAAGTTAGTGAAATGTTGGGTCTGATTTGGGGGAGGGTTATAGTTACGTTATATTATTGTGATCATGTAAAATACTGTCCTTGTTGAGTCCACACAACCCATAATCTTATATCCATAGAGTGATAAAAATGTCATTTAATTTTGTACATAGGTCAGACTTTCCTGTTGGATGAGTCTCTGCTTATTAGTCAGAGGATGGACTTCATTCTGGTGTTAGCTGGCGGGTTATAGGTCAGAAAAACTGGCTTGTAACTCTCAGGTAGTTTCCTTGAATTCCTCTCTGGTAGTGCATTTCTGATCTGAAGCTGTTAGTCAGCTACTTTCTCTGCTCAGGCTTCCCAGTCAGTGTGAGGAATCATCTGTGATATAGCGCTGACGGAAAAACAAGCTTGAGTCTAATGGACAGAGGAGTTCCTGTAAACCAGCAGACAGAAAGCTGACTGTACGCTATCTGTGTATAGACTCATCTCCTCTCCTTTCCGTCTGATTCATAAAGGAACTTAAGCATTTTACTTTTCTACTTCATTGTGGAACTGAAGTTTGTATGCCTGATTTTTCCCACACCATCATCCTACCTGTAACTGTAATGTTTATTTAACAGTGGCTAAAAGAGCAATGATTGGTTTGATGGGTCATTCTACATGCAGACAGCTGACATGCACAGATAACCGCGTTTCAGGCTGTCAGATTGTCCAACAGTCAATGAATTTCCCTTGAATTTCAAACTCAACACACCATTTTAGTTCTAGATGGGCCTCGCTAGGCTAGGTGGCTGCAACATGACAAACAAGATTTACATTTTAGTCTTCACAGGGCAAAGTTGCATTTCTGTTGATTCTTGATTTCAAATGGGAATCAGTGAAACCAGCTGACACTTCGACTTGTGGTTTGTGGTGCGTTGCAGCTGTGAAGCTAGACTTTGGGTTATCTGTCCATTCACATTCCATGACAAGGTCAAGTCAAGTTTATTTACATAGCACATTTCATATAACAGGCGTAGATGTGCTCCAAAATAAAAAGCAAAAAAATAAGCTGGATGGAGGATGGATCCTACATTACAGAACATATAAGATATGATAAAAACATATAAGATATGATAAAAACATATAAGATAAGCAGGTGTTATAATGAAAAGGGAATAAGATAAGAAGGTATTGTCATTATTATTAAAAAAGAGAATAATAATACTGATTCTAAAATGAAGTTTTACCAGTTAACCACACACTTTAAACCTAAAACTAAACTAAAAAAAAATGTTTTTTCATTCCAGAGAGTAGGACTATAATGAAAGTAAATAATGGCTTTAGTTTGCACAGTAATAGCAAAACCATGACTGAACAGACAAAGAAATGTACTACAGAACCTCCCTAACTACTGCTACTGCTACTAGTACTAATAGTGCTACCACTGTTATAGCAACCACACATTATCCCCTAGCAAATGCCTAAAATTACCATGGTAACCACCTCAAACACCCTAGCAACCACTCAGCAGTATCCGAGCTACCACCCGGAGCACCCACCTAGTAACACCTTACTGGCTGGAGCACATTTGCAGATAATTAGCAACCAATATCATATATTGAATATCCTTGTGACCATATCTGCAACACCCTAACAACCACTTAGCAACCACCTACTGATGTCCTATATAGAAAACTTCATGAGCCTTCATGAGCAAGGCTGCAACACTACTTTATCTACCACTGTATGAAAATGGAAGCAGTGCACATGTATTTTCTTTTTCTAATTCCTTGTTATGATTTAAACTACAGTGACAGAAAACCAGTCAACAGTTTAGTTAGTTGTCAAACTAAATAAGTTTAAATTAAAATATACTCCAAAGTGTCCTGATATATAAAATAATGCAGGAGGGTGAAACATTCTACATTATTATCAGGACAACCTGTCATGCATCCTCACATACTAACAGTAGCTGCCCTGGATACGTGCACACTCGTATTAATATTTAGAATAAACAGCTGACAGATGAAGTACATTTTCTGTGGTTAAATCTGAAACTTGTGTGGAAATAATAATTCAGATGTTGGACGTTGGTCAGAATATTAAAAATGTCTTAATGAATTTTTTACTTGGATTCCAGAAACATGTATAAACTGATGAAAGTCTCTGAAGCTCTGACTTTGATTTGATATTATACACACATAGGCTCGCTGCTGACCCAGAAACCTTACATCCATTATTCTGGTGAGAACATGAACCTCTGCGTCATGAAACCTGTTCAGACTCCTGTTGGATGAACTAAAAAACATGAGCTGGTCAAACTGAACTCATCAGTATTTGTTTTAGAGATGAGAAGATTTTCACGAGTAGACACAACCCGACGGTAACTGGACTTCAGTAAATGATCGCTTTGTGTCTGATGAACTGTGAGAGGAAAACATGAGGAGATGGAGGGATGACATCACCACACCTGCCGGGTGGAGGTGGGCGTTGTACATTATAAACCTTTGACCTTCTCTTTATGAGCCTGACAGCACAGAGACACCTGGTACACACACACACACACACACACACACACACACACACACACACACTCCTGATAAGAGCAGTCCTCCCACTAACAGTCAACCTACATTTTCTAACCTGGAAAGACCTTCAGGGGGATGTGTGTGTGTGTGTGTGTGTGTGTGTGTGTGTGTGTGTGTACCAGGTGTCTCTGTGCTGTCAGGCTCATAAAGAGAAGGTCAAAGGTTTATAATGTACAACGCCCACCTCCACCCGGCAGGTGTGGTGATGTCATCCCTCCATCTCCTCATGTTTTCCTCTCACNGTGTGTACCTGGGAGATTATGTCATTCAGACAAATGTACAGATGCTGACTGGAACATGTCCTCATTGCATATTTTATGATATTATGAGTGTTGTAGTGCTGAAAAGATTAAATGCTAAATCGGTTGTTCAACAGACTTAAATTCGAAAAACTGATTTCATAATCAATAAATCAGTCGATGGTTCTTCCAGCTTCTCCAATGTGAGGATTTGGTGCTTTTCTCTGTTTTATATCATCACAAGTTGAATATCTTTTTGTTTCAGACTGTTGGTCGGACGTATATTTTTTTCATGCCAGCGTCGGGGCTCTAGAATAGATTCATTAATTTGATATAGAAATGTGGTTCAGATCACAACAAAGTGAAACAGTCCAAAGGGTTAAACAGTAAAGTTTGGACCAGCACTTGCGTGCTTCACCAAAAATCATTATGGTGCATTCAGACTGAAGGTGAAACTAATTTTAGCCTCACGCTATTGGCACACATTTGAATCCTGGAGTGTTTTTGTAGTCTATGTTTGGTTCAGATGTTAGCTGTAGCCATTAGCTGTCTGGACGTGACTGTCTGTAGCTGCTTTTCCATCCGCCCGTTCTCATGCACATTTTCATTGAGCGGAAAAGTTGATGTATTGATGAAACGAAAATGCGACAAACCGAAATATGCAAATAAATCACGACGTACATGAAGCATGTGACTTAAAGGGGCTGGATGTAACAATTTACATGTATTAAGCGTTTTTTTAATCTTTTTTAAATCATTTTTTTGCCAAAGCGTGAACAGATTGTAACATAACTTAAGAAATGAGAACTTCACCGACTTTCTCGGTTGGCTGTAACACCCTAAAGGACTCGGAGCTCTTTTAATGACGTCATCTCGCTGCGTCCTTTTCTTCCGCAATGATTTAATAGCACCTGACTGGAGGATTAGCGCCACCTGCTGCTTATCTTGATGAACCAACTCCTGATATTTGCTTAACAGTAGTGGATGGAAACATGCATAAATTTGCTTTTTCTTTTGCTGATTTTTTTTGAAGACTTAGTTAAAATTTGAGCTACATTTGGATGGAAACTTCACTGATGTGTGTGTTTGTCTGACAGCTGTCACCTTGATCTCAGAACTCAGAACTCCAGTTCTTTCTGTTATTTTCTTCCTTCCTTTCTTCATTTCTCTGTATGTTGAGTTGAGTCAGGCTGAAGTTTTAACTTCAATCAAGACATTTTCATGAGGTCTTATCTTCTCCACGTGGCATCTAGAGCACAGTTTCTCAAAGTGTGATAAGATGGCGGCCCTCAGAACCATTTTGTGTCACATGAAATGCAGGCATTATATTTTAGTCGTCCGTGGTCTGTTTCAATACTTTCTCAGCCTACATTTAATACCATACTTGGCTACTGCGTCAAACTGCACCCCCCTAACAAGCATCTGTCAGGTCAGGAATGACAACTTGTAGAAAGCTACTGGTTGCATGGCAGCTACTGGCACCTCGCGCGTGTTGCAGGAGTTATGTTCTGTCATCAATGCTTGTGCTGTTAACTTAAATGAGCGATTTCGGTGGACAACTCAGCAGCTTAATGTGAAAGTGAGATGGAAAAGCCACCACAGAAAAAAAACGCTGCATGGTTGAGGAGAAAAGAAGCTTCCAGGATCTGCCTTATCTGCAAACAGGTGAATGAGTTGCTCAAGGAATTTAATGACAAACGCCATAATGAGACCAATCAGCCATTCAACAAGGCTTATGTGTGTACATTCTTCCTGTGCGGCCCTCAGCCATATTCCTAAACTGGCACTCAGTTAGCCTATAAAAACCCTGATCTAGAGGAATCTGATGCCTGTTCGTGTCCACTCGTGTCTTCCCACCACCTAAATTCACTCTACTTTAAGTTTGAACTCACCTTTAGGAATCAGCCTCATGGAACCACGAATATTAAATCATAGAAATGAGGGACAAAACTACAAAAAAGAAAGTTGTAATAAAACAGAATTATCCTTCGATTTTATGGCCAGTAGTTGCAGAGATGATCTCCGTCTGGTCCAATGTGTTGGAGGGACGGACCAGCCGACTGACCAGAGTCCTCGATCCTAACAAACTGACTGCAGGTCTGTAACAGACTGCCATACTGTGAGGAAGCAGCTGTGAATGTTTCATTTTACATCATCAGTCATTTTGTAAGTGAAGGTGTCACTGTTTGCAAATGGTGGATCTCTCATTTTGGAACCAAACTCCAGTATATAGTCCCTCCTGTGTGTGTGTGTGTGTGTGTGTGTGTGTGTGTCACTGCACGCTGCCGGCAAATGCAGTGATGACTCATGCTAGACACACACACACACACACACACACACACAAGCACCATCTGTTTGACAGGCAGGCTGAATCACACGGCGGAGGGAAGCAGCGTGTGTGTGTGTGTGTGTGTGTGAGGCTGGAGACGAGGCAGGCAGCATCTCCCGCCTCTCTCCGGCCCGTTAGGATGTGGCGTCGGCGGCAGCTCGACAACCTGTCGTCAACGGAGACCACNGTGACACCGTGACCGTGGAAACAGGATGTACGAGAGATGTCGGAGCACAAAAGGCAAGAAGGAGAGAGAGAGAGAGAGAGAGAGAGAGTTCTTATATTTTTTTTTAATTTTTAATCCCAACCTTCATTTTTTTTTCTTTTTGTATTTTGCCTCGACGCCGCCGTTCTTCAGGCTCCGTCTCCATTTTTCTCTGTGAAGATTCAGTCTCTGCTGAGCTCAGACCGGGCGATGGACGGGGTTTGTTTGGGTTTTCTGTGTGTGTGTGTG
>NTHP01000509.1:120626-197018 GCA_003416845.1 Oplegnathus fasciatus | reverse complement strand
AGACAGGAAGTATGAAGGACGGGAGGGGTTTGGTATCCTGTGGTGTTTTCGACCAGACACACGTCGCCATCCTGTTTGGGATTTGTCACCAACGCAAGAGCAGCACACACACAAACACACATGTCACTGTCTTTCTGTTTGGAGTTCACGTTGGAGTTCGTGCATGTTTGCTTACAGTATGTGCAGACCAGATAGGTGTGTTAAAGGAATGTTTTGGCAAATGCACTTATTCGTGAGATGAGAAGATGGATGTCAATCTTATTTCAGTCAGGAGAGACTTAATTGCAGAGATGCTTAAAGAACAATAAGATTAATTTATTGACATAGTCCACAATTGGAAGACTGAAGAAAGTAAAGAGTGTTTGACGATCGTGACGCCATATTTTAAGGGGGCGGTGATGCCATGAGCTGTACAGGAATTTCCCCACGATGGAGTCCAGACACTGGTGGTGGTAGTGAAGGGAGGAAAAGCAATGGCTGAAGATCTGGATGGATGAGATGTGGATTGGGACTTCTGATGGGCTCACTGGAAGGACCAACTGGGAAGACTGGTTATGATGAAGACTGCAGGTGAATGGGGTGGAGGAGGGATGCGACACAGACAGAGAGAGGGAGAGTAAATGATAAATAGAGTAAGTATGAAAATAGTCAGTCTTCCTGATTGAATTGAAGCTTCATTTCTTTGTATTAAGTACAGAGCTGGAGTCTGGTCGAGGTTAGCTTAGCTTAGCATAAAGACTGGAAGCAGGGGGAAACAGCTAGCCTGACTCTGGAGGAGTTCAAAAATACACCTACCAACAGCTCTAATACACTTTTGTCAATTGTCATCTCTCTTACCTGTCTGTCTTTCCTGTCATTTATACTGCTGTCCAACTAACCACAAACAACCCTAACTGCATATAGTGCATTAAACATATCTTATGTCCCCTCCACCTCCATCCTCTGGTGAAGGGACCAGGTCCTGCTCTCTGCTTCCATTTTCAGTCGAGTTTTTCGGTCTTTCCAGTGGCTTCAAAGAAAAAGGGTGTATCGTTTCCGCAGGATGTCCAGTGCTGGAGAGGAGAGTCTGACCTGTCAGTAATCCGTCACCGAGCTGCCTGTTTACATAGCTGGCCTCATTTAGAGAAGCCGGGCTGACTGAAGGGAACGTGGCTGAACCGCCCCGGCTGCAGATCATTCCTATCCGTCCTGTCTACAAGTCTGAAGTCTGGCTCCCTGACGAGGAGGAAGAGGGTCTTCAGCGCCTCAGAGTCGAACTCTGAGGTGCTGAAGAGGCTCGGAGGACAATGAGGATATAGATCAACATTCGTCAGGAGTAAATAAAACCCTCCCTGTCACGATGCAGCGCTTCCTCTGGAGGCCCCTGAATACTGAGGAGATCTGGACCAACTGGTGGAATGTGTCTGTTGGAGAACAGCAGGAGTATAAATGATGTAGTTATGTAACAACAGAGGTTTTGAGAACTACAGTAATGTGACAAAATTTGTGCACAGGTTAAGTTTTTCTGTCATTTTATCTTCACCATGCAATGTACTCTAATACACTAAAGCTGAGGCCCTCAACCACGACTCTCGAGGGAAATTTGGTGTCCAACCACCAAATCGAGACTAGTTACTTTTATGGGACGGCAGTTGTGGTCCATCTAAAACATCTGAGGATATCATATCTCAACACCTGCTGCCCTGATTGCAGTGAAATTGGCTGTGGATTTACATGGTTTTCAGACGTATTGGACAACATGAAGAGTTGACCTGGTGATGGCGCTAGATGAATCACCAAAGTTCCAAAGATAATGAATGCCCACAGCATATTGAATGGAAATCCATCCAATAGTTGTGGAGACATTTCACTCTGAACCACTAATGCCAACCTGATGGTGGCACTAGAGGAAGAGTCAGGGCATCACATCAGCAATCCTCTGGGCACCACGGATATCTGCCCCAAAGTCTAATCCAGTCCATCCAATAGTTGTTGAGATATTTAGACCAAAGTGGTGGTCTGACCGACACTGCCATCAATAGAGCGATCCCATTAGTATAGTTAAAAACAACATGCCGTTTTGTTTCAGGGTGTGCCCTGTGGCTAGTTGCATTGCTGCATCGCAAAATAAAAGAAGAAAATAGGACATGTTTCTACTTTCTAGCCACAAGCAGTAACACAAGTCAAAGCAGCTGAGCTTCACACGTCTAAAGGCAAAAGTGTTTATACCTGTTTTCAATGCCGACACTTGAAGGCAGAGTGAAAAACCTGCTGCCATAGAGAGGAGTGAGACAGCACACATTCAGACAGTCTCTCCTCAAATCTCCACAAATCAACATTTCATAAGAAAAACAGTCAAAAGTAGATTCACAGAAATGCAAAATACGTCCCAAATATCAGTAAAATGACAGCCTTTACCTGTGTGTTTACACACTGTACGGCAAAAACTAACCCAGAAATGTGAGAAAGCAGTATATACATTTTGCTGTGCAGTTCAGCAGGTTCTTCAGTTCCTCCGTTTTCTGGTGTTTGAGGAAGTCTTCTTGTGCGATCCCAGCGAGCCACATGAAAGCTGCGGCTTGTGTCGACCCGGGCGATGACGCAACCCAACACACAGTGCAGAGCGCTCGCAGGGCCGCAGGCCGTGAGGCCGGGCTGGGATTCATTTAGCACAGACCCAATAAAAACACAAAGACTTCAGAGACGTTTCTGCCACGCTGCTTTGGTTCTGGAGGTCTTTTATTTTTTCTTGTCTAATTGCACACAGAAGTCTAGTGGAGGGTCAGAACACATCGAAGTGAAGCTCAGGTGGTTTCAGGGAGGAACCAGGTTCTTCTGATACACGTCACATACATGAGCAAGACAAAAAAGTTGTAATTCATGATTCCATTTTAACAGTGGGTTAACCTCTCAGGTGGAGGTGGAGACACAGAGTAATCAGCTCACAGCAGGTGAGCACGAAAGTAGAAGTAAATTTCCATTTCAGTAGGTCAATCAGCTGTCAAACCCAAAACACCTGCTGTGACATCACTGGTTAGGGCGTGGTCAGAGGTGTTTGAGATCATGTACAGGTTTCTAACCACCACAGAATGACCCTTTAACCTTCCTGCTGGTTGAGCTGCGTTCACACTGTCTCTTCTCTTTCCTCCAGACGGCCACCGACAGCTCGTCCAACTCGTCCCAGAAGAGAGAGCCAGCGATGCACACACTGGCCCCGCCCAGCTTCTGCGAGGCCCGTCGGCACCACTGCATCCTGGGACATTTCTACGAGCAGCACCGGCCCTCTGATCACTACTTCCTGGACCAGGTGAGTAGTCAGAGGGGGAGCTACAGCTGGGTCAGTGAAAATTAAAGGTGTAAAAGGGGATGGACTTCAACTCTACAACTGCATAATAATCACAGAAAAACTGTGTGAGAATTTAAGGTGTTAATTGGGTTCAGGCGCAAAAGCTGGAGTCATTCGAGTCAAAGCTGCAGTAGAAAAGGATGAATTTTAACCAGAACCTGCAAACAACGGGACGTCAGTCTGTAATAAGATGATCGTTTGTTTAAATCAAAGGTGATGAATCATGGAGTTCCCATCTCCTCTGTGTCTCTGCAGGCGGTGCACATGTTCCCTCGTCACGTCAGCTTCCAGGTGGAGGAGGAAGAGATCGTACGCATCAACCCCCGCGAGCGAACCTGGCTCACCGGCTACGAGGACTACCGCCACGCCAACTCCACACGTGACAAACTCACCCAGCCCGACAACCTCGACGCCTACGTACACTTCGCTAAGAGCGAGCCTCCCAAACACGACTACACCTACCCGTACCCGCTGAGCTGCGACGTGCAGCGAGGCTGCGACGGCAAACCCGGTTGCCTGGAGCTGGGCAGCGGCCACAGAGCGGTGGTGACGGTGCAGCCACGAGCTCTGCAGCCCAAAGGCAAGAGGCGGAAGGAGGATGGTGAGCGTTCGCGCTGCGTTTACTGTCAAGACATGTTCAACCACGAGGACAACTGGCGGGGCCGCTGCCAGGAAGCACCTGACCCCATTCAGACCTGCATCAGGCGGGTCAGCTTCATGTGGTGCGCGGACAGCCTGCTGTATCACTGCATGTCGGACCCGGAGGGGGATTACTCGGACCCGTGCTCCTGTGACACCAGCGACGAGCGCTTCTGCCTGCGCTGGGCGGCGCTGGTGGGTCTGTCGCTGCTGGCGCCCTGCATGTGCTGCTACGCCCCCCTCAGGGCGTGCTACCGCTGCGGCGTAGCCTGCCACTGCTGCGGCGGGAAACACAAAGCTGTGGGCTGAGGCGTTGCAGGCCCCGCCCTTCTCACAGAGCCAGCAAGGACTCATGGGAGGAGGCAGGGAAACGGAGGCCGCTGTGATTTTTATGTTGTTGTTTTTTTTGTTGTTGTTGTTTGTCTTGTCTCCAATTTCCAGACGGAGGAAAAGAAAAAGAACTTTGTCTCAACAGGTGGAAAAAGTTCCCTGTTGTTTTTTGTCTTTTTGTCTTTTGTGACTTTGGGGACCAAAAGGCTTCCAAATCTCACAAAGACACTGAACAAAGAATATTCATTTCTATATAGAATTATATATATATAAATATATATAAATGTATATATATATATATATATATATATATATATATATATAAACAGGTACTTTATATTTTTACACTCATGTGTTTTAAAGGCTTGAATATGTCATTTTTTCAGCGTTGTGTGAGGTCAGTATGAATGTTGTGGTGTTTGTAGAGGGAACTGCAGCTCACTGACACACTGCAACACATTTTAACCTTAACAAAAACAAATGTGAGATCATTTCACCTTAAAGTGTTAGTTCAACATTTTAAGAAATAGGCGTATTCACTTTTTTTTGCAGAAAGTTAGACAAGAAGAAGGGCCAGTCTCATGTCTGTGTGTTAACGTGAGAGTCGTATCGATCTTCTCATTAAATTCTCAGCAGCAAAGCTAGTTTCTTTTCTCCAGCAGCAGTTCTTTCTTCAGGTTTTATAAGCTAACTTGAATTCACAGCTACTCCTGTTGTTCAGTGAATGTTTTGCATCGTGCCGGCAGCTCTGGTTCCCTGACGTTCAGCAGAGGCGCTTAACTGGTCTGAAAGCTGCTCTGCTTACCTCCCAGAAAACTGAATAAATAAACCAGTTTGGCTGACCAGTATGATGGCAGTCCCCAGTCCTGAATAGTCCAGAAACACAATGACAATTTGCCAGAAGGTAACATTTGCAAAACTGTACCTCAGCATGTTGGATTTAAATCTGAACTGAAGTTTTGTGCAGATCAATCATCCATTTCTGCAGTTACAAACAAAACAATTTGCACAGTTGTACCTCACTGAATCATCTCCTGTCGTTTTGCATACTGGTCATACTGGTCTGTCTTTACTGGTTTGTGGTTTGGAGGTTTGTTTGATGATAAGAAGAACAAAAACCCCAGTAAGAGTAAAGCTATGACAGAACACTGCTTTAGATACTTAAGCTTAATGTGTGGTGTGTGTGTGTGTGTATGTGTGGTGTGTATGTGTGGGAAAGGGAGGTTCACAATCTGTGTGTGTGCTCAAGAATGTATCTGAGACCGTCTGTCAAAATTATCCTTGTATTGGTATAAATGTCGACATGAAGACAAGAAAAATCACTGAAAAGTGTCAGAATATTTGGTTACAACTTAACTCAGACACACTTTCCTCAAATTTCTTTACTAATTTACATTTTTTTAACAGAAGTCTGGGGTTGGCCCATTTCTTTTTTAGAAATGGACCCCTTAAAATGATTTATTAAAAAATGTTCCAAAAAGAAAAGTAAAAGAACAAATAGTTAACAGAATTTCTTGTTGAAGCCCGGAGAGAACGAGTTGAAATTTAAGAAATGAGCACTAAGTCTGAAAATGCAGATAAAGTTTGAGAAGAATGCATTTTTAAAACAGGAAAGGAAGCAGTGGAGGAGGCACAAGTATTAAAGTGACGACAGCAGTGGACAGTTTAATGTTCAGTGATGTACTGATGTTGGTTGTTTTAGCAGTCTGGTCAGTTAACAATGGGCACACGCAGCTTTAAGGGACCAGTATGCTTCTTCTTGTCAGATGGTCGGATAGTTTGGGCTTTCCAGTGCGGTCGTTCAGAACAACTGAACGCTTCGGATTTCCACGTTAGTTCTGATCGAGCTCTGATTCGACCCTTAGCCAGATGCTAATTGTTGATAATAACAAGTCTGTCCTTGCAATTTGTCTTTTATCAGCATCATCTTCAACACAACAACTCATAAGATCATCAGAAGTAAAGGATGCTGCTTGTGACGAGCTAGTCGCTCTTTCATTGGATTGTGTTGCTACGGAAACAGCTTGGATCCAACTTAACTGATAACCACATTTACTTTATCTTTATAATAACAAGAGGTCTTTATTCCATATTTACAAGATTCTGATCTCGTAATTATGAAAGTCACATTATCAATAAAAGGTCTCCCTTTTTTTGTGAATGCACTGCACTTCTATTCAGTCTTAGCTGAACTGTTAGCTAATCNTGAAAATCAATCAGGATGGATCTCTCCATCTATCAGTATCTCATCTTTAGGGGCAAATCCAGGATCAGGTTGTAAATAAATACAATCTTAACATTTTATTAAAGCGTGTTTTACTACTTTCTGCAGTGATAACGAGCTCCAGCCTCCACTGCTCGATAATTTATCGAGTATCTTTGATTGTAAAGAAATGGATTCAATGGATTCTTAAACCTCCATTTTAAGATTTTGTGCTCATTTCACAGAAACATGTGCACCTGTGAGTCTTTATCAACGGAGCGAGGCCTGAACGCTGAGTGGTTGTGATTCTCCCAAAGCTAAAACTGTTATTATTATAACTAATAAGCTGCAGCAGTTCTGTACACTGGCAGACCTCAGTCTTCATCACAGAAGAACAAACTTCAGCGAGTGTGATGCTAAATTATTTGTTAGCAGGTTGGAGATGTGAACTCTTCGGTGCTTTCGTAGTTTCTTTTCCAAGATCACGTGGAAATTTTTCTATATGTGGAGATTACAAAGTAAACAAACAGTCCGACTGAAGCGGCTCCCACAGTTTGTCTGAAGCCGCTGAACATTTTCCAAACCATCAGTTTTTAGTTTGATTTCCTTCCTCCAAGGCAGCCACTGGTCTCAGTTCAGTTTTATGAAAAGCAGAGACTTAAAACTTGCTTTGGCTCATTGATCTTTATTTTAGCCATGTAAGCTTTATTTATTACATTTTTTAATGATTTATATTATACAGTTTTTTTTAACTTTGTCATCATGTTGTTGTGCAGGTCCATGCAGGGACCGTTTCTAAAACTCCTCTTGGTGGTGCGTTCAAGTCTGAGGATGATTGATAATCAGCGTGGAAATCAAATTTAGAAGGAAAACGTGACGTAAACTTGGCTGTCATAAGGACGAGGAGAATTCTGTGGTTTCTCTTTTTCATCCAACTTTCAAACATCATGTGTCAGAGTTTTAGCCGAGTTTAAGACGACTGAATACACAAAATACAGTTTTAGATTTTTGGATGTATATTTTTGAGTTTCCAGGTATCTATTGGTTTAATTATTTCCATAGAATATAAAAAATCAAACCCTCTAAGGATAAGTGGTATAGATAATGGATGGACAGATGGATAAAAAATCAATTAGAAAACTCTTGAAACTTTCTTGAGTTTTGTAATCGTTCACAGTAAACATAAAATCCTCATTAATGTTTGTCAACGCTACGTTATCGTGGTGTGGTAATGCAGTTTAAAGATATAATCGTGAAGATTTTCATTTAAATAAATGTCTATTAAGTCGCTATCTATCACTGAATGAGGCAACACAACGGTGACTGAGCCTATGGAAAGCCTGCAGCATTGGCAGTATTACGACCCGGGTGTCGGGAGCGACTTTCACAGAAAAATCACGCAGTGCACAGTTCGGCTTTTAACACAATAGACTCGCTCTTCAACTCACCTGTGTGTGAAGCGGCGTGCTGTTTTTTCTGGTCTCTGCTTGAGTTGTGAGTAAACGATTATTGTGGCCGAACAAACAAAGAAAAGATCGATGACTGCAGACGATGAAACTGAAACTGAAACTGAAGTGAGGTCCAAAAACACACCTGCAGTTACTGCTCATCACCATGGGTGCCGCGAAAGACAATAAAATGAAAATCTTCAAGATCATAACTTTAAGTGCAGATCGATTGATTGAGACTTGATGTTGACTGTGATGGATTATACAAGTCAACAGTCTGCTCAGTGATTTAGCCATCGAAGCTCCGGGGAAGACATGTCGGCCACCTTACAGGTGAACTGTA
This sequence comes from Oplegnathus fasciatus, assembly GCA_003416845.1. Taxonomy (NCBI): domain Eukaryota; kingdom Metazoa; phylum Chordata; class Actinopteri; order Centrarchiformes; family Oplegnathidae; genus Oplegnathus; species Oplegnathus fasciatus. The sequence goes on along the minus strand of NTHP01000509.1, from coordinate 188,730 downwards.
ATAACTTTGGTGATCCTCTGACTTTTCCTCTAGCGCCATCATCAGGTCAAAATTATAATTTGGTTTGGTTTGCTTTGGTTTATGACCAAACACCTGCAGAACTAATGACATCCCCATCAGCCTCAGCTGGACTTTGTGTTTACTGCTAAACCAAGATGGTGGACATGGTAAACATCATACCTGCTGATGTTAGCATTTAGCTCAAAGCATTGCTCCACCCAAGCACAGCCTCACAGTCTGGTCATATAATCCAAGAATAAATGGGAACGAGTGGCTGCCTGGAATGGTACAAAGTATACATCCACTTTTCTAAAACACAGCACATGCTTTACAAAAATAGTCGCTGTAATGTACAGTAGTGTGATTTACCAGGTTAAAACATTGGAAACCACTGGTGTGTTCCTTTAAACGTACAAGATGACAAAATCATCTCTGCTCTGCTCTGAGTCCTGGCTGGGATTATCTATCGACCTATTTTATTTTCAGAGAAATTAACTTTTTCATAGAAGTTTCAGGTTCAAACCAATGGCTGCCTGAAAGGTGTGAAATCAATTTAAAAATAATTAATGATTTGATGTTGCTCCGTTGCTCCAATGCTCCGTTTATCGGCTTTAATTTAAGGAAGAGACTTGAGGCCCAGTGGAGCAGCAATCAGGAGTGAAGGCCTCTGTTATAAAGCTGTCGTCCTGTCTGTCTGTCTGTCTATCCGTCTCACCTCTCTCTCCTCTCTCTGCTGTGTTTCCTGTCAATCAAGCTTCATGATACTGCTGCCATCCGTTGTAGAGAAGATTCCCACGTTTACTTTTCTATCTGTGGCGAGGAAAGTGAACCAAAAGCAGTTTGTCTGTTGGACGCAGCGTCTTCGGCCTGCGCTCACTTCAGCTATTAAAGGAAAGTGCCTGAAGCCTCCTCTTCATTTATGTCCTGATGTAGATTTCAGAAAATAATAACTGTGTAAACGAAAAAATCAAAGTTTGAATTCATTGGTTTGTCTTTTTTATATAATTCACATTTTTACCTATGTAAAAAACAGAATATATATATATATATATATATATATGTATATGTATCAAGTGTATGATGTACATTTTCAGTTCTATTTTTTTATTGTTTCTAATATGATGGATGTAAATCTCTTCTAACAGAAAAAGAGACAATGAGACATGTATAAATACAAATACATCATCTGGAAACTAAAGAAACAGCCTGGGTAGTAACATTTACACTGTGTGTGTGTGTGTGTGTGTGTGTGAGAGAGAGAGAGAGAGAGAGAGAGAGAGAGAGCGAGCATTTCTGAGACAATCATACAATAATTTTAAACAAAAAGTCAAACATGTTCTTTGTAGTCCTGACTCCACGACAAAAACCAACCAGTGTTCAATAACATTACCTCTGGAAGCTGCTGAAAGGCATTCTGGGAAATGTTATGAGTCACTGAGGCTGTTTAGTTTACAGGATCAGGTTCAAGTTCATTTACTTGGTCAATATTTTGGCGTTTAGGGGCACTTCAAGAATTGTGAATTTGAATTTAGGTTGCACAATAACCAACTTTGGGGATTTGGGGTTTTTACCATATTTTGGGGATTTCATGGACATGGTACCATCATTTGGGATTGGAAAAAAATAACAAAGTTTGGAGATTGTTGCACCAAAATTTGACATATTACTGTGTGATTTAGGGACACTATAACAAACTTTGGTATTATAAAAAATAATAAATGTTGGGGAGTGTTACACCACATTTTATGTTTTAGGAGCACGGCTTTGGGATTATATAAAAAACATACACATTTGTGGCCACTTGAACAAACTTTGGAAATATAATAAAATAAAATGGAGGTGTTATACCAAAGTTTCTGATAAAAGGGTACTGTGACTATAGTACTTTGTGACTATGACAATTTAGGGAACGTTATATCAAATTTGGGGATTTTATTACCAGGTTTGGAAAAGCACGACTCAGAGACTGCAGGTAAAGTTAAAAGTTTTCCTCGTGGTCAGAAAAGGGCAAAACTCAACACCAGACAGGTGAAGAAGGCAAACTCATACAGTTAAGGATCAGCAAAGGGACAGAAGTCCAGAAAACAGACATGCAGGCAGGAAACAGACCGGCAGCCATGAAGGCCGGCTGATGCAGCCACAAACACATAAGCTGAACACACATAAGACAGTCTGGCTGAGAATTAATGGCAGTTGGCTGGTATATATACTGAAGGCTAATGGGGAAGTGGGAACAGGTGTGCAGGTGGGTGGGGGAGGTCAGGTGATGGGAAATGGCGGGAACACAGGAGTGTCTGGATCTGGAAGAGTTAGTTTAAATCAAAAGAAGAGAGTAGATAGAAGATATGGAACTAAAATCAGGTTGATGCTGAGACACTTTATATTGTTATACTGGATAAGAAACTTTGGGACTGTGTAACAAATTTGGGGATTTTGACAAGTAAATTTCAGTAGTTCTGTATCAATTTTTGAAGGATTTGGTGGAACTGTAACAAACTCCGTGATATGAAGAAGATTTGGGATAATAACTATAATTGTATCAGATTTATTAGATTTGGGGAATTTAACCCATTTATAGTTTATAGTTTATAACACATTTTTGAGATTGTGTTGTTCTAATAAGAAATAAGTTAACCCATAAGTAACCCTTACTGTAATATGTTTCTTATTATAACACATTTTAGGGTCGCTGTGTCTTATTTGGGGATTTAGAGGTGCTGTAACAAATTTTGGGATTAAAACAAATTTTATGGTCATTACACTAAATTATGGAGATTCTGGGGCACTATTACAATTTCGGAGATTATAACAAAAATATTTTTAAGTGTAATACCAAAGTTTGCATTGTGGGAGTGTTAAAACAAGAAGCGTATTTCATAGCTGTTTTTATGAACTTTAAATTTGCGGTTCTCATTAGAAAGACACTGTACACTGTACGCCATATACTTTAATTGTTACAGTGCACATTTGATTATTTGGGGTGATTTCAAAATCTGTTTATGGCCCCAAAAAGGCTTCGGCCGAGACATGAATAAATTGAGACATAAAAAAATTTTAAATTAAGAAACTAAGTCAGCCTTTGAAAGTTGTAAAGGGTTCATAGAAAGACATTAACATCATTTAAATGTAAAATATAATCATACAGCACACAAAGACAGAAAAGCTGATCTTTTCTGACCTGATGCTCACATTAACACCTTTCTGATGAGGAGAACATTTAAGTTCTGCACTTCCTGTCAACATGTGAACACAAACTTTATGACAACTGGTGACTCCGCAAAGTCAGAGATACATTACATACATCACATCACAAGTAACACCACTAATTTCAACACAGGTTTCCCTCTCAGCTCCTGGCTGGATGATGATGGCCCCTGGCAGCAGGCCGGGCCCCTGGCTGCAGGCCGGGCCCCTGCGAGTCTGGAGGCTCCGGGGCCACTTCAGTGCTCAGTGTGCTCAGTGAGTGCTGGGAATGCTGCAGGACACAAATCAGGATGCTATCGTGCTCCTTTAACAGAAAGAGAGAGAGACTTCATCCTGTGACAGCCGGAGGGAGAGGCCCTTTCCCACAATGCCTGTGGACAAACGGAGGTCCTGTATGACTGTGTGTGTGTTTGTGTGCGTATATGTGTGTGTGTGTTGGGTGGGGAGCGGTGGTGCGATTGTCTCCTTCAGCTCCGTGTTTGTTTATGATGTAAATATCTGGTAGCTCCGAGTCACAAACACAGAGAGCTGGTGTCAAAACGACAGCAGCTCCTCACGCCGCAACATCTGAAAGTAACTCAGGTTCAACAGAAGTCTGTTTATCTTCTTCACCATTTAACAGCGATGGCAGCTGCACCACCAGTCCAGAGGCCGGTCAGCAGTACATACTCAAATACTTTCTATTTCTATATTAATATTCCAATAACATGGTACATATGATAATATATCATTCTGACAGGAGCTACTCTGTCCCGGTGTGTACTTTTACTTTTGATACTTTAAGTACATTGCTGATAAAACTTTTGTACTTACATTAAATTTTGAATGCAGGACTTTTACTTGTAACAGAGTATTTTTGCAGTGATACTGCTACTTTTACTTAAGTAAAAGACATGAGTACTTCTTCCACCACTGCCTACTGAACTGTAGGCTGTCTAGTTGCATTGTGGGTAATGTAGGCCCCAGGTTTTGAAAAGGAAGGAGAATGGGTGGAATGAAAAGGAAGATATCTTTGATCCATTTTTAAAAACTGTCCGACGGTGTTACAGAGGAGCTCTTTTATCCACGTTGGTGTGAAATTAAGAAGTTCATTCTTGACTTTGGAAACAGCAGTTCACATTTCATCGCAGTTCTCATCATCTACATTTCCCGATGGAGATCACGCAATATGACTGAAAGCTCCACAATAGCTGCTGACTGGACCTTGTGTTGAGTCATGAGATTAATATCAGTCTTCTCATCTCACTCTCAGAAAAAAGCAAATAAGGGTATTTCACAAAATGTTGAACTATTCCTTTAAAAACGTAAGAATATGATGTGTTAGATTTAGTGTTAGTATTTATATTTTTACTTAAGTAAAAGGTATGAGTACTTCTGCCACCACTGCCGGTCAGTACCAGACACATGTTGTCATCTCTCAGCCGACACACACATGCAGTGCCCAAACCAAACTCTTTGTGTGTCCCTGATTCAACTTGGTGGATGAAAAAAGAAACAGCAGTTCAGCGTTTGTGTTGAGCTGAAGATGCACTCGAACAGTAAAAACATCCCAATCACCATAAACAAGGCTGTGTGTGTGTGTGTGTGTGTTGGGCCTCCCCAGCAGAGCAGAGTGTGAGGAATCCAGCGGGCCGGGACGCTCGTCTGGGCCTGATTTACCGAGGCCCCAGCGAGTCTGCCTGCCTCGCTTTGTTTACTCGGATGAAATCTGAAACAAATGTGACTGCGATAGACCACCAACCCCGCCAACACACCACCCCTCCCATCCCATCCTGCTCTGAAACATAGCCACCAGGGTGTGTGTGTGTGTGTGTGTGTGTTGTTTTCTGCAGCTCTAAATTAACACGAACACTGATCTGATCTGACTGTCCATCTATCACACTTAAAGATATCTCAACAGCTGCTGGACAGATTGTCACTTAACTTGATCCAGATCTCATCTCGTCCCGGTTGATCTAAGACCTGATGCTGATTCTGCTGTTTTCTAATCAATAACCAACAATATTTGTCTTTTACCTCAAATATAATATCATCTAACACGCTCCAGAACAGCTACAAAATGAACATTGTTCATTCTGTTCCTCTTCTGTTATTTATTGCACATTGCAACCTCTAAAGTGGACAATTAACAGTATTTTATTTTGTTAATTACTTCCCATCGGACAGTCATTAACTAGTCCTGCGCTTTAGATATCGCGGGCAACACCAACCAACTATAACTGAGTAACTGAAGGGAAAAGACACTGACACAGTTCTTTAAGTGTGTTTATAGGATGAGTCTGTTTTTCTATATTTTTCTTGTGAAATCCCATGAAAATAGCAAAATCAACATGTTAGTCTGTCTCTCAATACTTTCTGACTTCCTGCCAGTGGCTCTCAGCTCCTCCTGAAGACGTACAGAACCAATGGACACCTGACAAATATATAGTTTCATGTTTAAAAAAAGTTTAACTTCCTAAAACAGCTGCTCACTGCAGTTTTTATCAAACAAACAAGAGGAAATAGTGCATTTGTTGGGGACTATTTTCAGCAGCGGATGAATCCACATGTCGTGCTGTAGTGAGTATTTGGGGTATGTGGGGTTGAGTGAAAATAAACTACAGTGTGTGTGTTCATGGTGATGAAGGAACGTGTCACCCAGTGCAACAGTGTGACTCACTGATGTGTTTTTAGCTCTATGGCACAGAGGAATAAGATATATCAGGCTCACACACAATACTTGTTAGTATACACTCATTGTTGGTTTGGGTATTTTCATGGGGATTTGTTGACAATAAGAAAAATATAAAATATCACAAGAAACAAATGACTTGCAAGCTGACAAATAAAAAGGAAAGCCCACATGATAAAGTCAGAGAGAATTAAATGAAATCAGACCTAGCTGGGTTCAGGACTCAAATCTCCACAGCAGAGTGGAAAAAACTTCCAGCCACAGGAAAAGAAACTTTCCGAACATTTTTCATCACAGCAGAGAGGAAACTTCCAGCCAGAGAGAGTCAGCTTGTTGGGTGGATGTGAGAGAATAATGACTAATTATGAGGAGAATGAATAAGGGCATGCAGCCGTATAACTCAGCCTCCAGTCTGATATTTAGAGGGAGTCATATTGAAACCGGTGACGTTTTTGATTGGTAAGCGTAATATTTACTGAGTAATATTTACCGAGCAGTGCCTCAGCAGCCAGCTCTGCTTATTAGAGCAGATTTCCAGGCTCGGCGGGCTGCGGCGGGCGGGCGGTGGTGGCGGGCGGCAGTTTGGCAGCCGAGACGCTCAGATGTGGATGTGAAGATAAATTCTGCCGCCGCCCTCGGCTGTCACGGGGAATACGAATATTTCACTACAGGAGAAAATGGCACAGATTGCAGATTCTCCTGAGTATACAAGCTCGGTGTGTGTGTGTGTGTGTGTGTGTATTCTCATCACACTGCGCTGCTGAATGCAGGCACTCGAACACAAATCAATGCACTGCACATGTATTTTCTGTTTGTGGTTTTGTTTTTTTGTCTTCTTCTTTTGTTTTCTCTCGATGTTGTGTTTTCTTTGGTTCCTGCGTGTTCTCTTTACCTAAACTCCACCACAACAACTTCCTGCTACAAACCGCGGCGGCTGGCTTCACCTCCCAAAGAAACAAGAAAGGAAGCGCAGAGATGAAACAGGCAGAAATGCAGTTGCTGGGGTTTGAATTGTAAATCTTTCCCCTCCTAAATCAGCAGAGCTTTCAGTGTTTCTGTGTCTGCACGTGGCTGCAGTGCTGTCGGCCTTCACTGTTTATTCAAATCCTCTGGAGATTTTGCATGTTTTAGCCCACGAAAGCTACAGGAAACTCAAAATCATGACTTTCTAACAAAAAATGTTAATTTCTTTGGGTTGTTTGGACGTCAACTCTTCAAAATGTTATCAATAACTTTTTTTCCAATTCAGACGCTTCGTTCATCTTCTGTGTGTCGCCTTTGATCTGCAACTTTGAGTTGAGAGTTTGAAACAACTACAGTTGAGATTATTTTGTCACACAGACTTCTCCCAAGGTCAAGAATGAACCTCCGTCCTCAATTCAATGTTGAAACTCTGAGCGCAGCGTTCAATCAGAGCAGTGAAACGCCGACGGCAGCACAGCCACAAGGTTCGTATGGAGGCTCTCTCTATTGGGAAACGACGGTGTTGGCGGCCGCTGGGCCCCTACAGAGGAGGAGCGATGTGTTCTTTCAACTCTTTCAACCTGTAAAACGTTTGAGTCAGGCAGTAGATGACTTGAGTCAGCTGGTAAATGAAGGGAGGTCACTGTCTCCTTCCACTGATCGTCTCTAATCTGTGTTTGAAATGTTAAACACACTCATGAAACAAACACGTGCTGCTTGTAGGTTTGACGCTACAGAATTTCATCGTGTCTCTCGTAGCTCTCGTTGGATAATGGTCGGTGACTGATCGGTGGATATCTAACATGATTAATAGGGACGATTGTAGGGATCAAAATTCTGAATATCTGAACTGGATTCACATTACTCGAGACCTGGTCAGCAGATCTGACTCCTGCTGCAAGTGTGGACTGTGATGGATCATCTGCCTGCTGTTACTTCCGAGTCTTTGCAGGTAGATTTTCAGAGTGAAGTGTTATGAAGAGAAATCAGACTAATAACTGATGATGTGATCTGAAAAACTTCAGCAGGAATGTGAAGTGTACATAACTTATAGTTAATGGACTAAACTATGTATAAACACACTGGTACGGTCCTTTAGCCTCGGAGGAAGCACTCCATGGCAGAGATGAGAAGGATACAGTGAAAATGTTCAATCTTTTACTAAAAAAACTAAAAAAGTTTTTTTTACGGCGAATGAAAGATCAGAAGAGAAAAATGCGACTCTTTCTTCAGTGTCAAGGGCCGAAGAGAAACACATAGAGAGTGAAGAGATGAACACAATGAAAGGTTATCGTCTCCTCTGGAAGAAAAGAAAGTCGGGCCTTGCTGGAGACGAACACGTCTGTGTGCATAATTCAACCAACCAACACACAAACACACACACATACGAACACACGTATTCCTGCTCTGAGGCACCTTCTGGATTCAGGTGAAAATAAAATGAAGGAGGATGAATTTGTAAAGATGAAATGGATTTGGTCTGTGTTTGGCAGACTGGATCTCAGAGTCCACATTTAATCTGGTGGGTTTCATCATGAGAAATGACGAAGCTTAAAACTCCACAATAAGAGATTCTGAAGAAAAATCCAACAGTAAGCGCCAGAAGACGCATCAGGATCAAAGTTCCCTCTGATCTGGGTGTTTGACGACCTAAAATGACATCACATATCCAATAACTCCAATAAGTCATTTAGCTTTTAGCAGTAAGGTCGATATACTTTATTCTTTTTGATTATTTAAAGATCAGCAACGAACTGACCCTTCGATTAGTCTCCCCCCTGAGTTGCTGTTGCTACACCTGTCAGCCTTTGTATTTTAGCGTGGCACATACGCAGTTTGCAAGGATAACAATGGCAGATTTGCCGCTCAAAATTCATTGTAATTTCTTTAATTTATTTTCTTTTCACAATGGATTTCAGACAAAGACGATAGGAGCACTTTTTCATTTCTGGTCGGCCACTGCAGTTGTGTAGAACCTTTTGTGGCTCCGGAGCGAGCTGTGTGAGTCGCCAGCGTCAGTCTGAAGACGAAAAGTTTGGAAATAAAAAATAAATAAATAAATCTGGGGGGTGTGGAGTTAGAAAGAAGTGACCTTAGCAGATGTCTTGTAGCCCGCTCCTCATCTCTGTTTAAATTGGTGGAATACTCTTTAACTCTGTGAGTCAGTTAAAAAATTCATCTCTGGCTGACTTTTTAATGTCGTCATCTGACTTGTATAAAAATGAGAAACCCTTATAAAGCTCTAAAATATGCATTTGATCACTACAGACATGGTATAATGGCTAACTCTGTGTAATGATGCAGAAAAGACTCAGGTAAAGCATCCTTATCAGTTGATGGCGCATAAAACGCAGCATTATTTTTGTACTAGTTATCCCTTATATTGTACTGCAGTATTTTAACATACATACCATCCCTCACATGTTTTCTATAGAAGTATATCATAAGGTATCAGGTAGGCTTCTCCAAGTCACGGAGCAGGACAGAGCCACTAACGTTAGCTTAAACTCTAATTATCCAGGACCAACTCACACACAGTGGATGTTCCTGAATGAGTATTTTACTAATGTAACCCCACAAAACACTGTAGTTAGCTAATAAAACGCTGTATCTTCGCATTGTAAGTAACACTGGCACTGTTGGATGCAAGCTGAGTTAGTCAGATATGCTAATGTTAGTAGTTTATGTTACAGTAGAGAACCACACTGTTTAATCCATTTCTTATAATTTTGCTCTTGTGTTTTTGGTTTTGGAAAGGCGGCGTCCAAACTCCAAATGTGGATTAATCCGCTGCTGAAAATAGTCCCCAACAAATGCACTATTTCCTCCTGTTTGAGTAACATTTGCTAAAAACTACAGTGTCCAGCTGCTTTGGGAAATTACTGAGCTTTTTAAAAAAAAATGAAATTATATATTTGTGTGCTTTTAAAGATTTACGTCCTCATTCGGATCAATGAGTTTGTTGGTTTTGGTCTTTTCTCAACAGAGTTTGAAGGAGGGAGAAATCAGTGCTTAGACCATGATGTTGAGAGACATATGACTCTACATTTAAATTTAATATCAGATCATGTGATGTATATTTCCTTATGGGCATCTGCTGTTCAATGTGATTGAAAGAAAGTTGTCCCAGATGCCAAATCTGATCAACAAAATTGATGATGTAAAGTGATCGATTCAATCTCCTTCTGGCTAAAACTCCACACTAATCTGTCAGACTGACTGACGGAGTACAGAGCCTCAGAAACAACAGACTCCACTCTTACCTCCCTCTCCTCCAAGGTCAGCCGCCCCCAACGGCACGGCGGCAGCTAACCAGCATCCGCCCACCACCCACCATCACGCCGGACATTCAGCACCGCGGCGGCCCGTCTGGAAGGTCAGCAGAGCGGGCCGGATCAGCCGGGGTCAAGCTGCAGATGATGTATGGCTCCGATCGCTGCTGGTTATGAATTAGCATCATTAGTGCCATGATGATGATGATGATGATGATGACAAAGGCTGATGATCATGATGCCGGTTACCTTGGAGATGGAGTTAGAGGGGAAATGTTGGGCTGGTGAAAGAGAGGTGCAACACTTTTCCTGCTTTTGTCCACGACGCTGCCTAGGAAGAGAGAGGAGAGGAGACAAGGAGAGGACAAGTGAGGAAGAGTAGGACAGTGAAGAGAGGAGGAGGAAAGGAGAGGAAACAAGGGAAAAGAAGATGAGGAGGACAATTAGGAGAGGAGTGGAGAGGAAGGAGGAAAGGAAGAGTAACAAAGTGAAGAGTGGATAGGAGAGGATACAAGGAAGGAGAAGATGAGGAGGACAAGGAAATAGGAAAGAAGAGGACATGATGCTGTCTGAGAAGACAAGAACCAGGAGACAAGGAGAGGAAGAGTAGGAAAGTGAACAGAGGAGGAGAGGAGAGGATACAAGGAAGGAGAATATGAGAGAAAAGGAAAGGGAAGAGAGGAGGATTAAAGGACAGAAAACAAGGGAGGAGTAGATGAGGAGAAAACATAGGACAGGAGACAAGGATGAGAGGGGAGGAGAGGAGAGAAAAATAGGAATGTGAAGAGAGGAGGAGGAAAGGATAGGAATCGAGACAGGAGAAGATGAGGAGAAAGAAAAAGGACAAGACAGAAGGATGAAAGGTCAGGAGAGAAGAAGAGGGGAGAGGAGGTGGAAGAGGAGAGAAGTAGAGGCAAGAGAAGGAGGACAGGGAGAATAAGAAACAAGAGAAGAGAGGAGGAGAAGATAGGAGGAGAGGAAATGAAAAACAAAGGGAGAGGAGAAAGGAAACATGAGAGATGACATGAGCCAAGGAGCAGAGGATGGAGAGAAGGCAAAAGGGAAGAAGGAGATGAGAGAAAGGAGAATAAAAAGTGTAGGAAAGGAGGAGTGGGAAGAGAAGAAAGGAGTGAAGGAGGAGGAAACGATGAAGAGAGGACGACAGAAAGGAAATGGGAGACGAGGAGGAGGAGAGGAGAAAAGTAAAGAGGGGAGGGGAGTAGATGGGATGAGAGGCTAGGATGAGAGAAGAGGAAACAGGAGAGGAGGGGGAGGAGGCCTGCTGAGTGGAAACTTCCTGCTGGTGTCATCATTACCATTGAAATGCCGTTGGGAGATGAGAGATTAGAGCTTTACTGCTGTTTCACCTCCCTGCTGATCACTATATCTCCTCCTCTCCCTCCTCCTCCTCGTTCTTCTTTTATTCTTCTGTTATAACTTATTTACGCCCTCCATGTCCTCCATACCTCTCTCATCTCATATTCTCCTGCTCTCGTCTCATGGCTTCTTCTCCTTTCCCTCCTCACTTTTGGTCATTTCTTTGCTCTTCTTCCTCTCCTCCTCCTTTATTTTCACCTCCTTTTCTCTTTTGCTTTACCTTTTACACCTCCTACATCTTGACTTCTACCCTCCTTCTTCTTTTGTTTTCTCCTTTCCCTCCACCTCCTCTCCTCTCCTCTGGCCATTTTGCTGTCAGCCAAAATGTAACTTGGCTGCTTTCGTTTGCCTTTTGCTCCGCTGCTGTATCCCATCTCACTCAGCGAGTGCCTCCTCACATCACCTAGCACCTCCCCACCCTACCTTGCGCCTCTCCAGAGCTGGTCCTGACAGGTCTTCTCCTCCTGCAGTTTTCTCCGCAGAGCTGAACCGTGACACCGAGCGGCTGCTTCGGCCAGAAACACCGGGCCACCTGACAGCTGCCGGAGGAGGAGGAGGTGACAGTGTGGTGAGAGACAGTCCTCTCAGAGGAGGCAAGAGCTGATGGACAGATCGAGGATGAAAGGAGGGATGTCCTGTAGAGAGGAGAAGGAGTAGGAAGCAGGGGGATTAGGAAGGAGGGAGGTACCAAAATATGGAAAGAGGGATTCAAGGTGGAAAAAAAGGATGAGGACTGGGAAGGAAGGAAGGAAGGAGGAGTAAGAAGGAGGGTAGAATGAGGGAAGGTGGCATATAAGGAGGAAAAGAGGCTAGGGGATTGGAAGGGAGAGGTGAAAGGACGGTAGGAGGGAACAGGGGGAAAGAAGGAAGGAAGAAAAGGTAATACTGAGGTACTGCTAAGCTACCTGGAGACCGGATCAGGTTTGGGTTTGATTAGCGAAAACAGATAATCTGTTGTTGAGAGACACCAGGAGCAGGGGTGCTGTTCAGAATGTTTTTTATGTCTTTCAGCTCAGATAGTTGAGTTTTATTTCCTTTTAGTTAACATTAGTTTGTGCAAACTGATTTAGGAGTCCTCTTTTGGTTATATTTATTTATTTGATTTGAGCAGCACCCGCTGGCCCTCTTCCTTTGTAGTTGTACTTGCAGGGAAATTAGGGACAGAGAGACATAAGGGAGAAAAGAGGAAGTGTATAAAGAAGGAGGGATGGAAGGAAGGAAGAGGACACAACAATGTGGAAAAAGAAGGATGTAATGTGGAGGAAAAGTAAGCATAACACATGGAAAGTTAGGAAGGAGCGAGAGGGCACCGAAGTAGAGAAAGAGGGATTTAAGAGGAATATGGGGTTCAGAAAAGAAAAAAGGGCAGAAAATAGGGAGCAGGGAAGTAAGGGAAAGAGAAATATAAGGTTCAAAAGACTGGGGAGGTCTTTTGAACCTCAAACGTGGACTGGGAAGGAGAAAAGTAAGCAGTGAAGACGGTAAGGTTGGAGTGGAAGGAAACCGAGAGAGATGGAGGCAAGAAGGAGGCATGTAGGAAGGAAAAAAGACAAGAGTAGGAAAGGAGGAACTGGGGTAGGGAAAATTAAAGAGGAAAAGAGGGAAGAGGACAGAGTGGAAAAACAAGTAAGGAGAAATCGGAGGTAGAGATAGGAAAGGAGGAAGGATACAGTTCAGACGGAAAAGAAGATAGACAAGGAAAGAAGAGTAGGTGAAGAAGTACAGACTTGTGAGGGAGGGAAGAAGAGGAAGTAATGAAGATGGGGGAAATGAAGGAGGCAGGAAACAACAAAGTAGGAAAAGGAGCATGTGAGGACAGAAGGAAGGAGGGTGGGGAAGGATATGTGTTAGGAAACGGAGGCAATGAACAAGAAAAGCCGGGGGGAGAGGTTTATGGAGCAATAGGAAGGAAAGAGGGAAGTTGTAACAATGGAGGAGGAACAGGGCATGCAGGAAGGAAGAGAGGAAGAACCAGGAATAACGAAAAGGTCCTGTGAGGAAAGACAGGAGGAGGAGTGTAAGGAGGAAAAGCGATTGGTGAATGAGGAAGGAGGGAAGTAAGGAGGGAGGAGACAAAAATGTAGAAGAAGGATGTAAGCTGTAAAAGTGACAGAGAACAAGGGAAGTCAGGAGGGAATCCTTGCAGAGTCCAAGCGAGTAACAGTAAAGGAAGAAAAACTGTGGATTATGCGAAGTCCATCCATGCAGGAACAGGGGAGAGAAAAATGAAGAGAATGGATGGACAGAGCCAGGAATGAAGGAGGGAAGTTCATCCATGCAGGGTCAGAGGGAGAGAAGGAGAGAGAGGAGGAGGAGGTGAAGGAGGAGGCGTTCTGCTGGGGGATATCATCCGTCAGAATCACCCTCTCCTCCCGTCGAGTGATTGATACAAGCGCTGCCTCTGGAGGCCCTGAGGGGAAACATCCCCCCCCTCCTCCTCCTCACTCCCTCCCTCCATCCATCCATCCATCCATCCATCCATCCATCCCTCCTTCTAGCTTCTTATCCCTCCGTCCGCCCCCTCCACTGTTTTCTCTCCTCAGCGGGCTCCTCAGCGGCCTGCCCTGGGGCCGACAGTGATGGAGAGAGGCCACGAACATCACAGACACCAGGGAGGAGGGGGAAGGCAGAGGAGGGGAGGGGGGAGGAGGGTGAGGGGTTCTGGTACCGTCCGGGAGCCCCGCCTCCAGGTATCAACACGTTCGCTCCGTCCACCTGTCATGACCTCACAGAGGACAGGTGACTTCTGTTTTAAATGAAAATAAATATAATCACTGCTGTAAGAGCCATTTATGTGTTCATTTCAAGGTATTTACTGAAAGTATGAATGATTTTATTTTCTACAATATTTGGCTCCGTTATGGTTATTAGATGATAAGAATCACCTGCTGTAACAGGAAGCAAAAAGTGGGTTTATAAACCACGTGGGTGAAGTACATTTATTGGGGTTTGTTTGTTTTGGATGGAGATATGTTGTAAAATATTAAAATGTTCGCAATATTGTCCAATCCCAGTAAAAGCACCATTACTTTGACATTTTGGGGTGTTGGCAGACTGGTTCGGGATGTGTTAGCTTGGTGCAGAAGCTGGAGGTGCCTCGGCAGCTACCTTCTGCCTTTTAAATGGCTAAAAGTCATTACATCACTCACTTATAAGTAATTACAGTAATTACATTACTCATTACTCCAACAAAGGTGCCTTCCAACAACTCCAAAGCCTCCACATGCACGTCACATATTCTGTAACACACGTGGAAAACAAGACAGCCAACCTACAGGACCATCAGCGGCTAGCTGAGCCCCACTGACTCAATAGACTGCGGTCACTTATTGTCCTGTTCGCGACAGAGCCAGCTCAGCTTGTCTCTGCTGAAAGAGAACTCATTTGCCTGATAAATTGTTTTATTTACATTTTCAGGAGTCTTGTGTGCTGTTGATGTAACGAGTCAGTTAGACAGCCGAAACCTCCTGGTGGTCTGGGGCACTGGGCACTATCCTACTTTGCCTCGTCACTAATACAGCCTTGGTAGCCTAATGCTGTATTCAGGTCATATTGTGCAGGCTGTGAATACAAGCAGCCGAATAGGAAGCATTCATGTCAGCCCTCTAGCTGTAAATACAAGTAGGGCAGCTTGGCTACAAAGTCACCGCTGCTAATAAAATCCAATATTTCCAATAAAACAATCAATTCAGTCAATTACAAAGAAGGTTTATCGTGCTAACAAGCTGCGCCACACATGTAACAAGATAAAAAACATTAAATTAAAGATACATTTTCATTCATATGGTGTGACCACAGGGCTAGCAACGAGGGTAACTATGTGGAATAATGAATGTAACAGAAAAACGTTACGTTTTAACTTAATTTTCCTTTTCTTCCCATTCTGCTTCATGACATGAATAACGCATAAAGATTTAGATTACGAAGACAGCATTTGTGGGCTTCATACCTGTGTTTTTGTTTCCTTTCTGCTCCTGGAAAATTTGGTTTTTCCTCAATAATTCAAAGACAGAAGTACATTTGATCGGATATCCATGTTTTTATAAAGTATTTAAAGGGCACCTCAGCCAAACAAGAACAACAGCAGAATATGACCATGTGAACTGTGAACTTTCTCTCAGGTAACCAACCATCTGATCGCCCCAAGACGAAGAAGAAGAAGAAAGCTTCCTGCTCTGCTATCTCATGTTTTTTCATGTCCTTTAAACTGCATAAAACCATAATTAACGCATTAATGTAAATGGCAGTTTGTAATGCATAATGATCCTGGGGGTGATCTTCATCCCTTTGAACAGCTCTAAGTGCGACTCGTACGGCTCCTCTTCTTCTTCAGGATGGAGCAGGTTCAAGTGAGGGTCGTGTTTTAGCAGCAGCAGCCATTATTCCCTCTAACTGTGAATTTGCATGAACCCGCCGAGGTCAAGTTTGTTAGCTGCTGTTAACGCTGCCGACCGGCGCTCTGCCTGCTCTCCGCCGACACTTCACCGCTGTGAAAAGAGGAGCTATTGTTCGTCATTTCAGCGGAAGGAAGGAAGGGAAAAAGGCACATAACTGCAGGCGCTGTGTGAAATGTTAAAATGGAGATTAGCCCGGCCGCTGCAGATCTCGCTTATAATGATTAAACATCACGCCTTGCATTTCAATGGGAACACTTGTGGCTGGGAGCGCTCTGATAAGGTCCTGGTTTAATTCACACATACACATGCAACATTCAGAGGGAAGAAAGGACATGCTTTCAGAGAGACAGAGAGCGCAGTGGTCCGTTCAGATGTTCGTCCACGCTGCTCAGTGTCCTCTGACAGCAGGAAGCAAAACCAACGTTCAACTGAAACCCTTCTAGCGCTTTTAAAAAATGCTGGTGTTTTTGGGTGAAAACTTAAAATAAAATAAAAACACGATTGGCCAATCACAATCCATCATTCTGTGAAGGCATAATAATGCACTCAATGGAGAAATCCCAGCCTAGGTGCAGGAAATACCAAAAGCCAAGACCGCCATCGTTCCTTAACCTCAGGGTTGATTTTGTGACGCATTTCTTTTACTTCGGCCGTTATTGTCCTCTTTGTTGATGCCTCAGATTGCATCATCACTTCCTCATTAGCATCGTAACAGACTGTTGGAAGCAGCAGAGCTCGGCCTGCTTCCTCTTCTTCAGTGTCTGTTCACTTCTTTAACATCTCTTCCATCCATACATCACCTCCCACCCACCGCCTGCCTGACAGTCTGCCTAATACCAATTACACAAAACTCTCTCTGTCCTCCCGGCTCTCTATCGCTTTCTCTCTCTGCCAAAAATGTATTTCCTGACCACATAACACCCCTCTCCTCCTCCTCCTCCTCGTCTTCCTCTTCATCCTCAACTCAGGCTGCGGTGTGAAGCGGGCTGAAAGAGACTTGCGGCGCCACTTTTCTGCAGAAATCTCGACTCTCGAGTGTTTGGGAAAAAAAGTCTGACTCTCATGGAAGGGAAATTTTACTTTTTTTGGCCACAATACATTTTAAAATAGAAGACTTAGAACTTTATTTTAAATTCTCCTGGAGATCCCAACATCCCCAAAGATTCCAAATATGTTCCACTGCACGCTGAGCCTTATTTCGTCATTCATACATTCATCTTAATATGCCCTTATCACCTTGAAATTGCTGCTTCTGCATATTTGACTTCCTCCCTTTTCTCCGTTCTTCGACTCTAATTTCTCCTCTCTTCTCTGCTGCTGCTGTGACCTGATTTCAAAACCAGGAATCAATACAGTTTCATCTTGCATTATTATATTATCAACTGCTTCCTGTTTTAGTTTCGCTTTACATGTCTGCTTCCACAATCACCACAGAGAGAGAGGAGAGGAGTCCAAGGAAAGCAAGTACAAGACAATGGTGGGGAGATAAGACAGCGGAGGTAAGGTAAGGATGGAAGGAGAAGTGAAACTGAGGAGCTGAATAGGTGCATGTAAAGAGGAGGGAGGAAGGGAGAAAATATAAAAGGAATGAGAGACTGGAGGAAGGAGAAATTAAGATGAAAGAGGAGAAGAGGGGAGAAGGAAGGATGGGAATAGAGAATAAGACAGGTAAGTAAAGGAAGGAGAGATGAAGACAAGGAGGAGGCAAGGAAGGGAACATGTGCTGCTGAAGAGGGGGAAGGAAGGGAAGAAGCTATGACTAAAGGAAGGAAGGAAGGAAGGAAGGAGGAGTTAAGGAAGAGTAGTTATGGAAAAAGACAATAAGACACAAAAAAGAAACAGAGGAAGGAAAGAAAGGATGGGGTGAAGTAGGAGATGATGTCGGAAAGGAGAAAGAGAATAAAGAAGGGAGGAAAAGCAAGTGAGGAAGTAGGAAGATGAAGGAAAGAAGAGACAAGGCAAGGACAGCAGGAGAGATGAAAGGGGGAGCCGTAGAAGTAAAGAGAAGGAAGGGAGGCAGAGATAAAACAAGGGAAAAGGAAAGACAAAGGACAGAAGAAAAGAGAATAAAGGAAGCAAAGGGAGGAGAACTGAGGAAGAAAAGGAAGGAGAAGAAGAAAGGAGATAGGAGAGGAAGGAGAAGATGAAAGAGACAGATGAAAAGAGGAAGAAAATGGGGACAGGAGATGGAAAAGAAAGATAGGAAAGAAGGAAAGAGGGAGGAGGCAAGCAAGGGAACGAGTGCTGTTGAAGAGGAGGGAGGAAGGGAAAAGACGAGAGGAAGCAAAAAGTCAAGGAAGGAGGAGTTAGGATGGAAAAATAAAAAGAAACACAAAGGATAAAAAAGAAAGTGAGGAGAACAAGTGTAATAAAGGAGAAGAGGAGAAATGAGAAATCAAAGGAGGAGTTAAGATGAAAGAAATAATGAGGAGAGGAGGAGGAGATGGGGCAAAAGAAAAGACAGGAGGAAAGGAAAGAAGAAAATAAAATAAGGGAAAATTGGGAAAGAGAAAGGAGAAGGGGGAGAAAAGGGAGGCTGGGGATAGAAGAGAAAGATAGGAAAGAGGAAGGAGATATGAAAGAGTGAGGAAACAAGCAAGGGAGCAAGTTCTGGAGAAGAGGAAGAAGTAGAGGAAACAAAGGAGGAAGACTGGACTGAGGGATGGAGGAGTTCAGATGGAAAAAAGAGGAGTGAAGATGAAAGAAAAAGGAGGGAAAAAGGGCAAAATGAGGAAAGAGGCAGAACAAAAAGAGAAGAAGAGACGGAGGAGGCAAGGAAGAGGACAAATAGAGGAAAGGAGGTGAGGTAGGAAGGAGGGACTGAGGGAAGGAGGAGTTAAAATGAAAGAAAGTGTGAAAAAAAGGGAAGAGGAGGAGGAGAGGAGGAGGAATGTGAAGACAAACAGCCTAAATAAAAAACCAGAAGACGAGAAATGGGGTAAAGTGATGAAACCTTTGGGGAAAAGAAGGCAGAGAAAAGCAACCTGCTGCAACTGTGTCATCCTCTTCAAAACAAGCTGTGATAATATTTTCTTTTTGTTGTTCCCAGAAATATTGTGTGGCAATGAATTTAATCATTTCGCCCCGAATTTCAATTTACTGCTGTAATGCGATGCAACAGCGCTATAAGCACAGTGTCATAAGCGCCTTCCTGTGAGTGCGTTTGATATTCCTCATACACAGCAGCCGCATACAGGGTTTGTTTTTATTGAAATGTGATTGGGTGGTGTCTCGCTTTAGGGCACGACACACTGCAACTTGAGGATTCACGAGTCAATTTCCTGAAGTGGAATCCAATAACGGCGAAGAAGCAGAGGCGAGGCGTTTACGGCTCCTTAGGAACATCAGGAGAGCGGTGCTGAAAAGACCGTAAGTCACTCCGAGCCCGCAGACGGAAACATTTTGGGCAGAGGCTGGGAGGAGGGGGTTGTCTCGAGGAAAACTGTTCACAGTCTGCATCAGCCGGGAAAACCTCGAGTGGAAAACCTGCTTTTTCCTGTGGTGAGGACACAGGGGTCATGTCCTTAGGAATGATTTCTGGGAATTCTCTGGAGGTTTAAATGACCCGAGGTGCTCCTCACAGTCCACAGTTTAAAGCTGCACGTCAGACCAACATATGTCATGTCTTTAAATTTGGTCAATAAAATAGCTCGACCCCTTTCAAAGTATTTGAATTGAAGTTCTGCCGACTAAATAAGCAGACGACGTCAAATTTTGATTTACAAGTTGCCAGGCGACAGAGGAACAGCATGGCAGACAGAGCAGGCAGGCAAATACACGGCAACAGTGGTTGCTCAGATGGTTCATCACTTTCAGCTACTGAATTGACCTCAGCATCAAAAGGTCTTGACCCAATGAAAATATTAAATTAACCTTGAGGTGAATTAGTACTAATTCACCTCAAGGTCTCAAATTACTTTTTCTGCAGTTTCTAAACACACTGCAAGATCTTCTTTACAGCCTGTCTAGCACGAGATTGTAAAAGTCCTAATTTCCAGTTTGACCTTCAGGACCTTAAGAGGGCTTTAAGGACCTCTCACCTCACGCTGACCTGAGAGTCGA
The DNA here is from genome assembly GCA_003416845.1 of Oplegnathus fasciatus. Lineage (NCBI taxonomy): Eukaryota > Metazoa > Chordata > Actinopteri > Centrarchiformes > Oplegnathidae > Oplegnathus > Oplegnathus fasciatus. Next base: position 168,784 of record NTHP01000509.1, on the reverse strand, counting down.
GACTCAAATTATATTCTTGTGCTGCTGATGAAAATATTTGATACAGTTGGTTTAAAAGAACAGCTACTAAACGGACCTTGAGATGGTTCATGGTCCCAGAGGATGAATCTTACTGACTTTAGTGATCCCTCTTTCCCCCTTTTAGACTTTGCCTCTAGTGCCATGCATCAGCGGGTCAAAACTTTCATTTGTTCAAAACCTTGATTTATGCCCAACAATCAGCAAAACCAAACGATATTCCCACTAGCATCAGCTGTACTTTGTGTTTAGTGGTAATTAGCAAACCAGAAGGACAACACACGGTGGCGTCGTCATGACCACAATCCTGTTTTCTCAGCGTTGACGTGTATCAATTCTCCAGAAAAGCAGCTGTTTTATCACGTCACCTCTCCAGATCAGCCCATCGCAGCTACTGTTCCCTGACGACTACTTCTTCTGTCTGTACGGCAGATTCAGTGTTTTCTACAGGCCTCAAATGATGCAACTACGTGGCACAGCTTTGCACTTTATTGTGCTAACACGCTAAACTAAGGTGAACAAATGCATTACCGACTAAACATCAGCATGTTAACATTGCCATTGTGCTGGTGACATTTTTGGGAGAAGGTGATGTTATTTGAAGACGCACCGACCGAGCTACACAGACGACAACCTGAAAAGCTGAAAATTGTCCACCTGGTGACGCTCCAGACTCACACCTGCAGGACAAACAAAGACAGAGTGACAGCCTTCATCTTCCTTTGACTGAATGTATTTTATTGTAAAGCTATAAGGAAGGAATAATTACAAGATATCATTTCTTTGATTTGCTCAGCAAAAATAAAAGACCACATTTTTTTAAAATTCAAACATGCGGATGCTGATCAAAAGAGAACAGATGAGGCTCAAACAAACACACCACCCAACTTCCTCCAAGAAAAGTAAAAAGACCAAAAAACGAAACGAAACAAAGAAACTAAAGAAATGTACAGTTTGTCTTCAGACTCAGCCTGGACAAACATGAGAAAACGGAAAAGAAAGCGGTAAAGCCGGTGGATGATTGGAGGAGAGACGCTGTCGTCCTCCGCTCTGAGCCTGACTCATCACTCCTACATTTATTAGAGCCTACGGTACTTTAGACAATATAATCCTACAGGTTCAGGGTCAGATTTCCTTCACGTTGTTTGAATATATATATTTTTTCATCTTCATTTTTTAAAAACCTACACTTCCATGTACATAAAACTGTACAAAAAACAAGGCATCACTAGCATTGTTCCTATATAAATATAACCAACCAACAATTAGGCTACAAACGTGGACTTCCTGTAAAGACAAAAGTGAATCGGCAGCTCTGTCCTGCTGTTTTCTTATTCTACTTTAAAAAAAAAAAATGAAAAAATTTCCACTCCATCCTTGATGTACGGAAGCTCGGAGCTGCCATGGTCATGTTTTTTTTTAAGGTGTTGTTTTTAGGTGTCTCACAGAAGACAGCAAAATTATCTCAAGATAATAAACATTTTTTCTAACAATCACAAATCAATTATCTAACTTTTTTGAAGACTTTTTTAAGTGCACGTGCGTCCTTGCCTACCCTTGTAGACAGTGATTTAATTAGTCATTATCTCCGCTAACAATAACAAGCTTTTTTGTGATGATGACTTTGTTACATTTTACTTTTACAGGCCGACATTTCATCTGCTATTCTGAGACCATTTTATTTAATGTCATTATCTCAAAATTATCTAATAATTACAAATAGATTACCATATTTTCTCAGGACACATTTTATGGAGCCTCTAGAGTTCTTTTTNTTTTTTTTTCAAATATCATCTTTCGGAGATCCATAAAATTTTGTTTCTCATGTGCTCATATTTTTTTAAACCCACTGTACCAAGATAACAAATATCTTGTAAGATTTCAAACCTTTATCTCATAAATTTAGTAAAGAATCATGCAGCTGAGGTTCTAATAATTTGTTTAAGATTATTAATCTGAGATAACAACATAATTTCCTGATCTAACATCTCAAAACATTATCTCATGATTATGACGTAAATTTGATGCATGGTGCGAATGTCTTCATCTGGCCATGTCTGCAAGGGTTCAAATGGACAACCCACGCCCAGAAAGGTGTTGATGTAGTATAAACAGATCGAGTTAACACATCGTCTGTTGTGGTCACGAGTTTATCTTCTTTTCGTGAGGTTAAGAATTTAGCTCACGTGGTGCTGATGTTATTTTTAATGGTAATTGTCTCATATCCTGAGAAATCAAACCACGATCACTTGATCGAGATAAGTCATGATCACGAGATAACTACCCTAAAACTACCATCAGCATCCACGGCCGCTCTCAGCTTCTGCAGTTTTGAAACTCAGTCTGAGAGGCCTGACTTCCCTTTTGAGGTTTAGTGTGAAAACAAATGTCCTGCTTGTCACAGCCGACTGTTGGGTTTGTGTCAGAATCAGTTTTTCAGTTACGATAGAGTAAAGAAATAGAAAACAGAGTCCAGTCTGCCCGCTCAGAAAACATCATTTACACTGCCGCGTCTGGTAAAAAACAGCAACGACCATTTATATTCATACAGTATGTCTATAGCAGTGTTGATTCCATAACATTGATAAAACAACTGCGACAACAACAAAAATGTATAATATTTATAAAGTTGGCTTGTTTCATGCTCAGCTGAAGCCTCGTTTTCAGAGACTCCAGCCTCAGTATAATACACAACCAAAAAACAGCAAACCACTCCAAACTTCATCACATGATTTCATGTAGAACAAGTCTGCCGCTCTCATGTATCACTTGGTTTTGTACTTTTTGAACTTTTGCACTGATTGAATTCGATTAAAGTTACAGAATTAACTGACCATGTCCATGAAAATCAAACTTAAACCACAGGACGCACAGCAGGTGTTTTCAAGGACACATCCACAATTTTGAATGATTTCCAGTTTGAGCTGCAGGACATTCAGTTGTTGAGCTTTCAGGAACATGATTGCAAAGTAGAAACTTTAGCCCAAAAATGACACTTATGTGTTCATTTCCGAGAGTGGAACTTGGCACTCAACCCCAAAAATCTAAGGTGAACAAGGCGACTCCACATCGAAGCAGTCAAGGTTGGTGGAGCTTTATGTTTTATTAAATTAAATTTCACTTGTCAAAGTCTATTAAGTAGTCACACAGACTACTACTCTGTGAAAATAGTTGTGTGATGTCTTTTGTGGCTCTGGAGGAGAAAATAACCCTGATGATGTCATGGTGATGTCATCAGGGTTATCTCAGCTTGGTTTTGGAGAAAAATTTATTACAGAAAACATGTTACAAACCGGGCATATGGAGTTTGAAAGATGGGGGCATTTACGATTTGACAGGCAGGGTCTAATGAAAGATGCTATCAAGTTGCATTATGGGAAATGTAGGATCAAACCTTTTTGGAGTTTGACCCATACCAATTGCTAAAAGTCTAAATATCTCCGCATCTGCTGCTTTGATCTTGACTATTCTTTTTTTAAATCTGTTTTTAAAGTCCCCCAGCTTTATGGGAGTATAATACTAATTTCCTGCCTTGCCGCTTTAAAATGTGGTGGCCCTCTCAAAACATGTTTTAATTTCAGAGCCATTTTATAAAAGCAAAAGGATTTTTTTACCTTATTTTTATGATAAAATGGCTGCAAATTGGAAGTTTAAGGCATTTTCAGCTGCAAATTTGTGAGCCGTGTCTCAAAAACTCCACAAAACAAATTTTGTGAAGGAATCAAGTTTCCAACCTGAACTTTCTGCACTAATATACTAAATAATATATAATTTTGCCAGTGTCTCAAGCACTCTTGCAGCAGTCTGATGAAGAAAACTTTGTATGACTGAAGCGCCTACATCTGTTTGAAGCTGTTTGGAAAAGGCTACAACGTGGGATTTTGAGTTGCCTTCAGAAGGAGGAAGATCTTCTTTGTAGCACTGCGTAAGAAGAGTCTTTATGGATTGTGGACGTGTCTTAAAAAACACAACAAGTTTAGTAGAATGACCGTCGTTCGGTTTTTCATTGTCACCATCAACGCAAAAGTCCCAAACATAAAAACAATGATTACATGAGAAGCACAAACATGTTCCAGTCTAAATATTAGTGGACAGAGAGAAGAGAGAAAAGATGATTTCACTGAGTCATAATGTTACTGACAGACTCATAATATCACTGACAGAGTCAGACTGAGGAGAGGAGTCGAGGGGAAACACTGAGTAAAATCATTTCTGTTGTGTACTTGAACAGAGTGAAGCTTTCATTAAACTGCACAGACTCAGAAACCAAAAACATTCACGTTTTACTGTCATTTAGGAGCAGATTCCACCGTACGGCTGAACTCACAGCTACAACAACATGATTCATAGAGAGTTTCACAACTGGATCGGTGTTCACGCAAAATAAATCAAAGTAGTAAAAGTACGAAATGCAGGCTGCGTCTCAAATTGTGCTCTCTCTAAATAAATAAAAGGAAGTAGACTAAAGACTTTTGCTGTTTGCCTTTTAACTTATGTTGGATTATGAGATACTTTGAGTCTATTGAACCTGATATCATTAAATTTCATTTGACTGTGGGAAAGACTTTGGACTCAACCAGTGCATTATTTATCTTACATTCAAGTCAGTGATCCAAACATTACTATACTAATTTAATCCAATCTTTTCCCACAAAAACTGTGCCAAAGCTTCACGAAAAGTGTTATGTTGTGAAAAATATGAGATATAATTTTAAAAAGTTAGATTTTTATAGAAAATGTACAAACTCACTCACTTAAAGCTGCATTAATGTGTTTTTCTGGCCACTAGGAGGCAGTAGAACAAGCTGTAAACACAACATCTGACATATTATTACCTCCAACATGCTGCTTACATTCACATCCAGCAGGCACAGAGCCACACAATCCTCCCATTGAAGGGACGTTTGTGCCCAATATCTGCTTTTGGCTCTGGTTTGGTCTCCACCAACACCTGAGAAAAATATCTGTCTCTTTAGCTGCTAGATGTTCCACTTTCTTCACCAGCTGGTCTCTAACTGTGTCTGTCTGCTGTTTGCTGCTGAGCAGGTCGTGTACTGTGGCTTTATCAGAGAGACTGAACCAGACAGGAAGTGTGCCACAAAACCAAAACTAGGAGGCTACAAAGCTCCGTGGAGCTGCAGAGATGGAGATAATTCACTGTGGGCACTGCAGGCTGTTGTCATTTGATCAATTGTTAATATGAAAAATATTGATTAGTGCAGCTTTAAGAATTGGACGTCACCACAAAAATACACAATTTGAGACGCAGTCTGTGTTTTAGGACACAGAAGTTTTCTCTGAAAGTACAGCAGTGGATTTCATACATAAATAATGCCTGTCAGTAGTAAACCAATGTGTTTTTAAAAATAAACCAAACCATTTATGCATTTAAGTCATAAATCTGTAAGTCTATAAAGTGTTTTAGAAGTGAACTAGTGCACTGTATGTTAATAATAAATCAAGGGTAAGGCGACGTGTTTTGTGCCAAAACACTACATTTTAAAACTGAGAAAAGCATTTTAAATTAAAGACTGCATTATAATTGCAAACTAGTGTGTGTTTAGAAATACACGATGATCTTTAGAGGTAAACTAGCTGCATTTCATTAGTGAGTGATGCACGTCAGTGCTGTGGTTTTGAAGCAAAGGAGAACTGTAGATCAGTGCTACGCTTTCCTCTGAATCTTGACAAACACTCTGATTTCTGATCAAAATCTTTTCCCTTCAAATATTTGAAAGATAACATGAAACGCTTTACGCAGCCATAGAAACCTACTGGACGACTAAGTAAGAGGAGTTTCATTTCTTCTATCTCAATTTTTGCCAACTGTTTTCTCTGTGGAATATTTATATAGAACAGTTTCAATACTTTGGGGGTGTCAGAAATACATACATATATTTTTTCTCTCTCACTGAAGCGGATTTGAAAGTGAATGTGAAGGCAGCAGGACAGGAGGTGGACGCTCTGCATGCAGAGACACCTGCTGAACACACACTCACACACAGAGGCTGTCAGTGTGTGTGACAGCAGTTCTCCTGGGGGTTGATGGGTAGGGGGTGGGGGTGGGGATTGAGGGGTGTATTGGGGGTTCAGGTGTTCCTCCAGGGAGCAGGAAGTGTTTGTAGTCTGACAGGTGGCCTCAAGACCAAAAAGCTTTGCACCATCTCTATGCATACAGACATACACACAGATATACTGTGTGTATTGTATATATGCTGTGTAGACACACACATTCACATGGTTGGAAATGCCATACTGTAACTGTAAGTATGTTTTTAAACCGCAGACTTAAAGGAAATTGTAGAATTCTGCTAATTTTCACTGAAAAAGACGTAATTTTTTTCAAAAGAACCAGTTCATGCTAAACAAGACTTGGTTTCTTAGACTTTGTTTTCTCTACTTTCACTTAAACAAATCAAACGTGCTGTATGAATACATACATGGCCAAAAGTATGTGGTCAAACCCGTCCATATAATGTACTGTTGGTCTGGTTTTGCTGATTTGCAATTAATTCCAATGAATGAATGTTACAATGGTACCTTAGACAACAGTGTTCCTCCATCTTTGAGTAAATCCATCTCCGTGAAGAAATACGCTTCCCAGTTTGATGTGGAAGAACTTTACTGGTCTGCAGCTCTGACCTCAACCCCATCCAACACCTTTAGGATGAACTGGAACACCGACTGTGAGCCAGACCTGATCCATATTGGACCACACTGATGCTCTTGTGTTAAATGGGAGGAAATCCCTGCAGCAGGTCCAGCAGCCAGGAGAGTAGAGGCTCTTATAGCAGCACATGGTTTTAGAATCACATGTTCTGCTTTCTCATACGGGTGAAATGGCCAGCTGTCCACATACTTTTGTCCATGTAGTGCATTTCATTGTTGCTATTTTTCTTATTATAGTTGGCACACACACACACACACACAAGCAGGCATGTGTTTGCTCTCTTGGTCTCAGGTTTTGCTTGGTGGTAAAGCCAACAGCAACGCCAGAGGTCACCGAAGGTCATCGGGGGTCAGCAGAGGTTGCTTTTCTTCTTCTGGGGTTAATTGGTGCCAAAGAGTTGAGGTTAAGCTAACGCTACATGACTCCGACCTCTCTCCTCCATCTTTACCTTAGACAGCACAACACATAGGCCACCTGGGAGTCCACCGGTCGGCCGGGCAGCAGCCGGGTATTATGGAGAAGAAAAAAATGACTTGTTTACGGTTAAACTGTGAAGCGTGGCAAGGGGAAAAGGAAGCAAGAGAGCCGATGTGGACTTCCAGGTTGGGCCTGTAAATAATCAATCAGAGCTCTGAGCGCCGGCGTTAAATCACCAGAGGAAGACTGGGAGCGCGGCGACGCCCGTGAACTCTAAATCTCTGTCACTGGGAGGGTTGAACGTCGGTTGAATGATGGTTGATTTATCTGCAGGGGAATACTGTGACTGTATGTGTGTGTGTGGTTTCTGAACAAGCAGATACGTCGACAATAAATCAAATCACCTTCAGAGACGGAGGAATCGTGTTTTGAATCGCGTTAACATCCACACACACCCCACACACCGAGCCTCCACACATCAAAAACAAATGTATGTACAATAAAAACCAATTAAGCGGCAGAGCTGAAATGGCTGAGCATGACATAAAAAACAAAACAAAACAAAAAACGGTGGAATGAGGCAGTCTGACACGCTCAGTGAAGGCGATTGTTTGCCTAATAAAACGAGATAGTGCGACCCGTCCCCGACCCTGCAGTGGCCCCATTTTGCTGCCTGTTTAGACTTCGAAGGCGTTGCAGCCCGGCGGCGTCGCTTTGATGTTCCCTCTGTGATTCTGGAGGGTGGATGTTCACATCACACACGCTGCAAAAAAACAAATGACAAGTCATTTAGTCTCATATTCAGCCGTCGACAGGGGTGAGATAATCCCACTTGTTCCCACAGCAGCTTTCTTTGTTTCAGGAAGTTTCTAGAAATGAATAAATTAGTTGAAACGAGACAAAATTAGGCAGGTTTCTGTGCCAGAAAGAGGTACGCCTGATTTCTAGTTTGATTCAATAAACAAATTTAACATCCACTAAATACAGTATCAAAGATAGCAAAGACTATGACATGTGGTTCCCCATGTGGCAGAGGGCCGATCCTGGGGATTCCCATCTTGTCTCCATGCAATTAAGTCATATTCAAAGCAACTAAGGTGGATAGTTTGGTTCAGGCGCAGGACAGCAGCACACAGTGGAAAACAAGAGGTTGTCTGCACACAAAGTTCTCTCACATGGATGTGTTTGTTTTCCCAAAAGCCGGCGCTCCAATTGTTTGATTGATTTTATTTACAACTAGCAGACAGACAAATCTGCTGATGTGCTTCAGCACGCAGCCGTCGTCACAGCAAAATCATCAAACATGATCAGGACAAGAGGTGACTTTTATCCCCCCTGCTCTGAAGAATTCCCGGAAAATCCCGGGATCTCTGTTCCCAGCGTTCAACCCTTGAGCTGATGCAGCCTGTTGGACAGGTGGGAAAATGTCTTCAAGACCAAAAATGATAATCCACTTGTCTTTGACCTACATTACATACTTAGCATACTGTCTGTATGTTTCTCACTGCACATGTGCATTAGTGCTCCTTCCTTTGCCCAAGAAACTTAAAATATTAAATATTTGTTTTAAAAGTGGCTGCTACAATAACAGTAATAATTGACCTTGTTTACAGATGGAGGTGTCTGTCTGTGATGGAAAAGATGCTCACTTGTCAAAGAAATGTTTATAATTGTTATTAAAAATCCATGAAATTAATATTAACATAACATTCTCTGAAATCTGCTACCCTGTCTATGGGAGCCACATTCATATTTTATAGTTGAATATTATTTATATTTTGGTATGTCATATTTTTATCCCGATTACATTTATACTTTATTCATTTTACGTGTGCTATTGGCAAAACAGTCAGAAATTCAGGTCTACAGAGATTTTATGATGTAAACTGGCGCTGTGATTTGGTTTCTGGCACATAGAAGGTGAGTTTGCACTGTAACTGTGCTTTGGACCTTTGGAATAAAGAGATAAAAGGTGGCATTTTCTATGAGAATGCTTTCTTGTTGTATCAAGTCTATTTTGTAAATGGGACGATGGATTAGTAATCCTTACTTAAATATACAAAAATATACCCTCATTCATTCTTTTACTCACTTGTATCACAACATTGTTACTTGACTCTAGAAAATGTATGAAGGAAGCTGATTTGTATTGGAAACAGGTGAAATGATCTCACTCCACAGGCTGATTTCTTGCTTTGTTTTTAAGACTTTAGGACTCAGTAAGAGACTAAATGACTTGTTAAGGAGATTTTTTGCAGCGCGCTCTCTCACTGTGCCTTTCCTTTCATCCATCCAGTCTCAGCTGGTGTGCATCACTACAGGTGAAATCTCACATTACCCTCAGCAGCCATTAACACCAGGCTCAGAATGAATGAACTTCCAAACCAGCTCGCTTTTACTGGCGCAAATTATCGCCGGTAATGTGCAGAGCCTCGGGTTATAATTAGAGCTTCTCTGCGCTGCGTGGAGTGGGTGTTAGTGGACTGAAGCCTGTACAGGTGTCATTAATCCTGCATTCCTGTGCGACTGCAGCACCGCAGGAAGCGGTGCCCACCTCCCCCGCTGCACAGAGCTAACAGGTTTAATAAATACTTCTGCTAAGCGCCAAACGGCTCGGCCTCACACTGAGGAGGTAAAGAGGTGGGAACTAACGAGAGGCGACACTGACCAGAGAGAGAGCTCTTCCTTCAAGCTCAAAAACACAGCAGGGAAACATTCACCACAGTTACCACAAACAACACACTCAAACCACCACAGCAGTGATGTGTACCGGAGCACTGTACTGTACTGTATGCTACAGTATAAAGATACAGCTGCTCTGTGCTTGTACGACACCACAACAGACATTTTAAACAACAACGTCATTTGTGTATTAAGCTCTCAAATCTGTTGTTGTCTTAAGATTTTGGCATTGATCCGAATTGATATTGTGTTAGTTTGTTGCTGTATAGAACTGTGATATTGATCAGTCCATCCAGCACTTTAGAAGGATATCTCAACAACTACTATCCAGATTAATATCAAACTGGCTGTGACTCTGATGACCTCCCTGACATTTCTTCCAGCAACACCATCAAGATAAATGTTCAAAACTTGACCCTCAACAGTATCTGGGAAAGAAATTTTGATTAAATTAACTATGAATATTAATGTTCTCCAGATGATGAAGTAAAAAAACATTTGGTGACCTGATCCTGATCTTTCGTGATGCTTCTGCTTTAACTCAAGAAATATCAAAATCCAAGCAACAGCTTGCCGTGATGTTCACTGATCACATGCCTGCTCCCCAGAGGAAGAACCCCTTTAATTTCAGTGCCCTCTCAACCTTTCCTCTAGTGCCACTATCACAACAAACTTTACATTTTTATCTTGAGCCACCTATAAAGCTCAAAGGAAACTTTTGCATTATGGAATGTGATGAACTAGGGATGTCAGTTATTCTTTTGATTCATCGGTCAATCGTTTTAATCGTTTTGAAATGTTTTGTCTGACCAACAGTCCAAAGATATTCAATTTACAATCATATAGCACAGATAAAAACAGCACATTTTCACACTGGTGAAGCTGGAAACAAAGAATGTTTCACAGTTTTGCTCGATTTTAAAAACTTTCATGATTAATAGATTATCAAAATTGTTGCAGATTTATTTTTTTGCTGATAGACTAATAGTCTCAGCTCTACAATGAACACTGCAGCCTCAAGGGGTAGCTAGCTTGACTTTAAACTTCTAGACTTTTAGACCTCAACCACGTGTGAACGTTTGTTTGACAATTTCACATGTAACACGATAGTTCACAGGTAAAAAAGTCATTTTAATATAAGAAAACGAGAATTTCATGTGACTTTTTTTGGATAGCTTTCTGAATAAGTTTAACTGTCACACACATTCGTGTTTAGTTTTCATTTTATGGTATACTACTGACAAGAGCATTAATAATATAATCGGTACTCGGATACTCAGCTTTGGCCAATCCACTGACTGAACCACTTAGAACTCAGATTTCTTTCGGTTCTGAATAAATTGGTTTCGGTGCCCCTCTAATGACTTTGTCCCCTCATGAACACAAATTCAACCATGTTGTAAAGTTGTAGAGGAGAGGGAAAAAAAACAAAAAACTCTTGTGTTTGTAACTCGGCACCGTCGGTGATGCTCAAGAGTCCAGGTTCCTGCAGTGTGACGGCGAACGCCGCGGCGTCGGTTCTCTGTACATGCGAAGGTTTTCAGTCCATCAATCTGACGTTACATGAAGATCTGCAGACAGCACGACAGCCACGGATCCACGCCTACAGCCACAGCAGTCTCCTCTGTCACTGTTTGTAGTATTTACAGCTCTGTACACTGAAAAAAAGACCTCTTCACGGCAAAAAAATGAACAGACCTGAAAAAGTTCTCAACAACAACTCCGGCGATTGGAAAACAGCTGCGTTTCTGCAAACGTCTTACGTTGACGACAAGCTGTTCCTGATAAAAACGAGCCCGGTTGATTTGATGCAACTCGGCTCAAAAATGTATTTCCCCGGAGGCTCCGGAGTCGACAGAGAAAAATTATAAAGAAAAACAAAATCAAACAAATCCAAATTGGAAAAAAAATCAGGATAGATAGCATTACACAGTATACTTCAGTAGGATTTACAAGAAGTTCTTTCCCTTCTCCCCCCGAAGGTGTTTTTTCTTTTTCTGTTCCAACACAGCAACATAGCCTAAAGCAACGCACAAAAATCCAACTCAAATACGTGAGTAGCTAAATAGTTTCCCATTAAATTATCACAACGATGTGGTGTAGTTTACATTCCTTCCGCAGCAGCAGGAGCCGCGTGTTTTCTTCAATTGATTTTAATTAATTCTATTTTACATTTGATTGGTTTCTAGAGAGGGGTGGCGGCGGTGGCAGTGGGCGAGGTGGGCGAGGGTCTAAAGCCTTGTACGGTGGATGCAGTTATAAAAAGGAAGAAGGGGAGTTGGTGCTGCGGCACAGCGAGTAATAGGCACAGGGGGCGGCAGTGAGGGGGCGGGACAGGTGGTGGCAAGCAGCGACGGGGGATGATGAGGAGCGTAGGGAGGGGGTTGGGGGTTTTAAGGTGGAGAGCTGGGCCCTCACAGGTAGATCTCCCTCTTGGAGGTCTGGCCGGTCGGAGTGGTGGCCGAGTGGTACTCCACCGCCTGGCTCAGCGGGATCTCCTCCAGCCCACAGTCTTTACCGGACGAGTCTCCACCCCCAGGGTAGGCACTGCTGTAGGGCGTCATGAACCGCATGTTGGCCACTTTGGAACTGCTGCCGCCGCCGCCACCTGTCCCGCGCTCCTCCGTTGTCAGGGGCTTGGGGCTGCCGTTGGCCATCAGCTGCTCCTGCCCGTCCATCTCCTGGTAAGGCACGAAGGTGGAGAGCTTGGGGGCGTTCTTGGACACCTTGCGGTTGGGGGAAGGCTGGCCGGGCATCCAGCAGGAGTCGGAGTGGCCAAACTCGGTGCACTCGTGGGTGCAGTTACCAGTCATCGCCACGTCGGGGAGAGGCCTGAGGTCTGCAAAGAGAAAGAAAAAGAGAGAAAGAAAGGATGAGTAACCTGGAAACAACAGCAGAGGATAAAAAGATCAGAGATGGAGATGAAGTTGCAGTAGAGAGTCACGGAGTGCTTTCAGAGAGACATAAAATATATTTTTTCATCACCAAGAAGGTGAATTACTCTATAACGAGCCATAAAAACCCACAATATTTAGATATTTATGATTTGTTGACCCCTTCCATAATTACACTATTGTTTGATTAACTGAATTATTGATTAAAAAGAATAGGTAAAATGTGCAGTATTGAAATCGCTACTGAACTGGACAGACTGGTGTACACAATGTTTTGGGGTATTTTGGGGTAAATGGGTGGAGAAAGGACAGATGGATTATGGGAGTTGTATTGTAGAACAATGATAGAAAATCCCCATGAACTTCTCTTCATATTAATGCCCAACTGTCCATAGTTTCTCATGTCATTATTTTGTATTTCTCAGACTCATAAAGAGAACAAGAAACTTGTTTTTTTATGGATTTTACCTCATTATGATGAACCACAGTTCAGTCTTGTTAACTTGTATTTCAGTAATCTGTACTCTAAGTATTGTATGTAAATACCTGCTGCCAGGACCTGAAGTGTCTACGAGTGTTACTTGTAGACACTTTTTCCCCTAATTTCCCCCTTTGTGTATTTTATTGATATTTATGTTTATTTTCACGTGTCGCCTTGTGAATGGATGCTTGTTTGTGCTTTGTGATTTTCTTTAATGCCTGGCTGCAGTGCAATTTCCTTTGAGATAATAAAGTTTAGAGTTAAAGTTGACTGTAAATACAACTGTATTTGACAGAAGACAGATAAAGGTTTCCAGTCACAAACATTTTGTATTTCTGTGTGCAAAGATCTCTGTGTAAATGTTGCTTTTGTCCTCTAAAAACCAACAAACCTGTGAGTGCAGCGTCACAGTTCAGCTGCGCACAGGCTGGCAAGAGCGGGAGATGCTGATTAAAACTGCCATTATCCCTTTATCCACACACACACAGCTCTCCATTTGAAGGAAATTAATTAAAGCTCAGTGTGTATTTTTAAAGTCACTAATAGTTCACAAAGTGCCAGGAACGTCGCTTAATTTGTTGCTGAAAGACGGAAACCACATATGAAACGGGGGTGCTGAGCGTGAAACAGGATCAGCTGATTTAAAGAAGGAAAGAAACACGCTCAGATTCGTTAAAACGTTAATTATGTTGCACAAACAGCCAATTAAGGCAAAAATAACAACACTGTAACAGTTTTTTTCTTTACCTACAGGAAGTGACACAATGAAAGATGATAGATGGAGAAGATCTTTAAAAAATTATTTAATGTCTTTTTTCTTGTATACGTACATTGATTATGTGAATATTAAGGTCGTGATTTCTGGGTTTTTTTTACTTTCTCTTTTTTTCACATTGTTTTATTTTTTAATGATTTTAACTTAAATCCTGAGCCTCTGAGACAGGCAGGCGGACAGACAGAAAGTGACAGACAGACGGAAGCAGGGCTGAGTTCGCATTTAAAAAATCACAGCTTAGAATGGAAAAAGGTCAGAGATGGAAGCAGAAATATCAATGCGTATGCAGAAAGTAACCTTTCTTCTGTGCGTGACATTAGATCATTCTTTGATACTGGAGGCTGGAGGCTTGCGGGGGGCGGAGGGGGTGCTGGTCCTCCCGGGGAATGGCGCTTATTTCCCAAAATGCCCTCAGCTTCATGCATAATTTAAATTCATTGCCTCCTTTTTGCAAAAGGAGCTACAGTCGGCTTTTCTGTCTGTTTGCGGGTTGATGTGTACGTTCTAATCCCGGGGAGTGCTGAGTAGCGACCGCGCTCCGTCTTTTTTTTTCTTCCTTCCCCTCCCCACATTCTCACGGCCGCCGCTGCCGTGGATTTTAGTTTTTAAGCACTTCCCATGCAAAAGCAAGGTGCTTGCAAAAATGTTAAGTCATGTGCGAGTGGCTGCTGAGTTCAGAGCGGCTGTTTAATAAGTGCTTTGCCTCTGAACGTCGTGTCAGCAGGAGGCTTATGGAGCACGGACGCCCTCAGAGCTGCACGGCTGAACAAGCTCTAAACTTGACTCACTCATAACAACAACAGAAAAAGGACTCAGCAGCCGAGTTCATCTGGACTGCAGCCTGCAGGGAAACTTTGTTAAACAACAACGAAGACCTCTGACCCCTGACTTTGTGTCCATAAATGCTAATGGAACCTTTTTTCATCTGATTTCGACAAAATTGGCCACCAGCAGTTGGTTTCAGTTAAACATTGTGTTGCTAGTAGCAACCACTACTGGCACAGGTCCACAGCAGTTAACTGACAGTGTTACATCCACCATTTTGTCAGATCTGTGACCCAGCAAATGTCGACAACCATCGTTTTTCTACTCTCCAGATGCCCCTGTTGGAATATCGTTACTCCATTTCTTATGCTACATATGTTGTGACTGCTGTCTGTCATTTTAAATATTAAATGAGTTTCTACTAGCTGTCTGAGGCTAACGCAACATTCTAGGCTGTTATTAGGCTCTTTTTACTTTTACTCTCTTGGATTACTAATATCACTAATTACTGTGTTGTACTTTCTGGGGAGACTTGATGTTGTTCTGTCTCTCTGGCGATGTATACAACTATTACAACAGTCTATACTTCTGTTAATATAGTTTACTTGTTACTGTACTGCTTCACTAACTCATAACTGTTTATGGTATGTGTTTTATCCAATACTAGTTTTTAGTTTCACATTTTCTTTCAGTAAAAACTTCAACATGCTGTCCTCAGCCTTTACTGCAGGGGTGTTTAGCTCGTTGTATAGCTGTAACAACATGCATGCGTGTAAACACCACAGCCTGTAAACTATAAAAACACTAAAACTAAACAGAAAGGATGTCTGTCAGTCAATTTGTCTGTCCAGAGCAAGAAAGCTTGGCAACTGTTGGTCAGATTTCCCTGAAATTTGCTGTCAGTATTTGTGGTCTTCAGACAAGCCTGGTTTAGCAACCGGGCAAAGCAGTCTGCCCCAAACTGCCCCAAGGCCACGGAGTCCATGGGACCCGAAAAAGCTCCAGGCTTACTGAGAGACAACTGGTTTGTGCTAATGTAGTTTAAGAAATTGGTTTGGAATATACACCACTAAAGCACAGTATCAGCTGGCATGATAACGGCATCGAGGCATTTACTCCCTGACCTTGAGGCCCCGTGTCAAAGTTTTAAGACTTTCACTTTTTCCTCCGATAAGCAGAATAAAAGTTTATTGCATATTCCAAAATTAATTTGCTTTTTACCACACTTCAAACTTGAGGACAGCTGGTATTCCAGCATAAAAAAACTGTACACATCACACAGAGAGTGGGATGAATGAGGGGTAAAAAGGGGCCACTGAGCACATTCATCGGACCATGTCTCGAGTGACCCCCAGGCCTTTCCTCTCGTGCCATCATCAAGTCTTTCTAAAACCCCATAGAGTTCAGTCTGAATAAAAAAAACCTTCTGTAAACACCTCAGTCACAAAAAACTGGCTCATCGTGAAAGAAATTTATTTTGAAAAAGCTTTAGAATCCACCCAAAGCATGAAAATGTGTCATGTCAACACTCTTACTTTGTATTTTCTGGATATCAGTCCTCTTTGTGCTCATTCCTCCTGAGTTCAGTTACAGATGTTCCTCCTGGAAGACTCACCACTCTGTCTGTTTATGTTTGTCACTTATACGAGCTCTCTGACACTTGTCAGAGTGGAGCGTCTTTCTCAGGGGAGCCATCTTTGAACAGGTGATGTTTACGAGTATAAGAGGAGATAAACAGGAAGCTCACCTTCTGTTCAGTCACTCCTGCAGTGGCATGATGTGATCAAACTGTTGCTTCAGTGCAACCTGTCTACTTCATGCTTCATCTCAAATGAAAGCAAGTCAACATACATACTATGTCACATACGCATACTAAGAATGTACAAATATGGTAAATACTGAAAAATATAGAGAGATATAATAAAATAAATGCATCTTTATTTGACGTGTTTTTATAGCACAGTATACAAAAGTCATTTTTTATTTATTTTTATTTTTAGTATTTTTTAACAGAAAAACTTTTCACTCATTAATTATCTCCAATCGCTTCCTCTTTTGCCACTTTTTTGATCTGTATTAAGTTCCTGTCAACAAAACGCATCTCTTCCTGCTGAAGTGTGTGCAGATCTTTCACATTAAAAGCCTTCTAGCGGCTCAAAGGGCATAATCGCTCCCATTCCTGGCACATAACACTGACTGGGGAACGGTAGGATAGAAAAGATTACGATTAACTAGTGAATGAAAACAGTTTGTGTTAAAAAGAGATGTTGCACATTAAAAACATGCCAGGAAAGAAAGAAATATGCCCCTTGAGACACTAGAAGGCTTTTAATGTGAAACACGGTGCAGACTACAGCAGGAAGTGTGGTCTCATTGACAGCAGTTTGACAGAGGATGAAAAAAATGGCAAAATAGAAGTGACAGGATTCAACTTGGCAGTATGGCAGTATGAGCACGACTCTGTTGTTGTACAGACGGGATTAGTGCTGTGGAAATGTTCACTGTAATGAATTTATCAAGGCGAGAGGTAAACATGGAGGAAGTTTGCATAAACAGAAAACATCATCTGTCTCATCTTGTCTGTCTCGTCTGGTCTGACAAACTTTACTGAGAAATAAAGGTTTGTCTCTGATATAATCCTGTTTCAAATAAAGGCCTGGTTCTCTCTCAAGTTGAGGTAAAGGTCATGGTCACTACTCAAGAATTCACAGTATACAATATGTTAAGATATCTATTTATCTGTATACACAAGCATGTCATGTCATAGTTTTTGTGTATTCTGCATGCATGTATGAACACAAACCAGCTGTATGAGTGAACTATGTTGGCACCACTGCTAAAACTCCTCAATATGTACTCGAATATTTAACAATAATTGACAAAAAAATAAATAAAACAGAGCGAGGGCCAATCAGAGTGTAACCCCGTGCTCAGGCCGTCGGCACAGCGATCTGTAGTTCTAATCACAGGATTTAGCGCTGGGCTGATGGGGGTCGTGTTCGTCCTAATTAAGCACAAGAACTAATTGGCTCTGGTGTGAGATGGAGCTAATTGGCGAGCATGACAGGAGGAAGAGTTTGGGCGGTTAGGGTGGGTTGTGGCTAAGATGTAAGATCAATAACTGTTTTGGCTAATAAGGCTTCCTCTGGTGGTGGACATGAGCGTGTTGCCGCTGCCGCTACTCGCCTGCAGCCCAGATCATCATCAAAGGAGATATGGAGGCTGATCAGATGCTGATGAGGCCTGCTGACAAAGCAGTGTTTACTGCTGCCGACTCTCATTAGTGACTGAAGCACAAACATCACCATCCTCTGGAAACTTTGTCACCTCAAGAATTAAATACAGACTTTGATTTAAAGTGTTCCCTAATTTACCTTACGGTAATGTGATTATTTTTGTGTCTGTTTTCTTTTGGTGTCTTGCTGTTTTTTTCAGTTTAGTTAAGTTTTCAGTTGTCTTGTTTCTTAAGGCCTAAAGATCACGACGTTGGTCTGCGCATCAACGCTTTGTTCCAGACTGAGAAACCTCAACAACACCTGGTGCAACAAATGTGCTGCAAATATTCATGGTTGTCAAAGCATGACACTAAGGATGACTCACATCAGGTCAAATTACAACGTGTACACAAAAAACGGATTTCCATAAAACTACACTCATGCTTCACGGAGGATAAAGCCTATTGATTGCAATGATCCCATGACGTTTCCTCTACCGCCACCCTCAGGACAAACTTGACGTTGTAATATTTCATAGAAAAGGCGACAACAGGATTTCTTCATTGGTAGAAGCAGCAAACTTCCGTGTACAATCACCTCCTAAGCAGTGCCCGAATTTAGTTCCAGCAACTCATCAAGCAAGACCCCTGACAATGCAGCCCAGTATCCACAGGAATTAGGTCCATATTGGGCAATTCTGTCCCAATTTACTACCAATGCCAACCTGCAGTGCATGCATGAAGTAGTAGTGTGTCCTTAATGTAGCGAGGTAATAAAGGTGTGACATGCAACACATCTGACTCCCAAACCTTGACCTTAAAAGTGTTTTACTAGCCTAACCCTAACCGTGCCTTAAGCATCATTTATTTGGCACAGCCATGATCTTTACCTAACTTTAACCATACTGTAGTTGCCATGCGCAGATATTGTAGAAAACATTTGCATTGGACGTAAAAGCATGATATCATCCAAGGTGGCACCCAATATCGCCGTCCTTGTCTGGCAATAGGGTTGCACAATGGCTAACTAAATGAATAACTAAATCATCGGTATGTTAAGTGTAGAAGTTTCACACTGGTAGGTGTGATGAACACTGCAGCCTCATGGGGACGCGATGAGGGCTTCAAACTGTTATTCCATTAACCACAGAGAGTGAGATGGCGGAAGTGGCAGCAGCATCGGTTGGTGATTTCAGGTTTCTCATCAGTACTTAAGGGAAGTTTGAAAAGTTCTGTGGTAACCCCTGGAGGAGGAAATGCTATCTCCCCTCCTCTCTCTACAGTACCCTCGGCGAGGCTCGGCGGCGGCGCTGTCAGAGGGCCGTGACGCTGAATTCAAGGTTGCCTCTATTAGTCAAGGCTATTTAAAATGGAGTAGCCCTCCTGAGTTTTTTCCCCCTGTAGCCCTTATCTGCACTCCTGAGTTCCAGTTAACCCTGGGGACCCCTGCTCGCCCTGACGGCCTCTCTCTCTGCATAATACACTCCGCTACCTTGGTCACCATTTTCCGGTCAAACTAATTAGATTTCAGAGTCCCCGCTTGGGAAGATGTCAGTGGTATGAAATGAAAATAATTTCCAGATGAGTATCTGACATTTTACGCTGTCGACTAGAGTAAAGAGCCCAGGCGGATTGGCTCTCTCTTTCCCTTTTTTCCCCTGCTCCTCCTCCTCTTCTTCTTCTTCTTCCTCTTCTTTTCCGCTCCATCACTTTAGTCGCAGAGATATGCTAAATCCTCGTGCTTCCCCTCTCTCTGCTCAGTCCTGGGTGATAAATGGAAGCGAATGTACACAAAAGAGAGCTTCTCTTTTTTCTGCTTCTGCTTGAAGTGTTAATGTGTTTAATTACTTTGAAACTGTTTTGTGTGTGTATGTGTGCGTATGAGAGTGTGTGTTCCTGTTGCAGTTAAAGCTGCAGCAGAAAAACCTTCAATTAATGCCTTTTCTCTGTCGATGACAATGGCTCCAATTTATCTTATAGGAACAATAGAGGAGTGAGAGGAGGTGCAGCTGCTCTGAACGCTCAAAGACGTCCAGGAGAAAGCAAACGACATGCCGCTGCTTCCCCCGCTGCAATCAGTGGTGACGCCAACAGCCCACACACTCATGAGGATACCTTGGATTCAGAAACATGCCACTGACTTAGACTCATTCCCTGGAGGCTATAACCACAATGCCGGGATCAGACTAGACAACATTTATGTTTCCCCATGTGTTCGGATGGTCATAACGTCGGATCAGGTGATTATCATCTTAAATTTCTGTCTTGACCGAGAGACACATCAGACCATACGCTGAACCCGACCAATGATAGCTTTCATGAAAAACAACCTGCAGAGGTGATAAAACAGCAAAGGCAGATAGTAAATATAGGACACAGGAAATATTGAGATAGGCGACGTTGCGGTGCCACTGTCCTCATTTCTCATTGAAGCGAGTTGCTGGTCAACGCTCCAAAAAAGCTATTTTATCAAATTCCCTCTCCGGATTGGCACTTCTCAGCTTCCATAGCTTGACTACTTCTCCTGTTTGTATGATGTGTGCATGTGTTGCAGACTTCAAATGACACTTCATGTTCTTCCAGAACAAAACCCTGAAATACCTGGACTTGGAGGGTCAATCCACCTTCCCAGCAGAGTATCATGACCTCAGACTCTGATAATGTTCCTGCCCGACATTGTTTGCTGTAGTTTATATTTTTCTGTGAAATAACAACAGTCTAGTTGTTTTTATTGAGCAGAGATGCGAACACACACGGCTGTAAACCTGCATCTGTATTCATGGTCACACCCCACCTCAGTACAAATCCTCAGTTCAGTAATGCCTGTACACACACAAACACACACACACTCCCATCTTATGTGTACTTTCCATCACGGGTTCAGTGTGATCCTGGTTTGTCAGTGTGTGCTGCACTCTGTGTACCTATAAAGATTTTACAACCGTTTCCAATTACCTAATCTTACTTTAAAATGTAATAATTGGTAACAATAACACTCTAATTCTACAGAGCTTTCCAAGATAAAGTGACAATGGAGACATCATCATCAACAGCAAGGTACAAATACTGTATATTCTGCACCAATGGTTTGTCTGCATGATGTCCTGTTTGTCGCCGGGCTCGTCCTGTCACTCTGTCCGCCACTTTGACACAAAGTAGAAAAACAAATATTTGAAGGATTGCAATTAAATTTGGTACAGATATTCATGGTCCCCAGAGGATAAATCTGAAGGACTCTGGTGATCCCCTGACCTTTCATGTACCATCACTGGCAGGTCAAAGTTGGAATTTGACTAATATTTCAGAGACAATAGTTGATACTTCCTTGAATGGTGAAAATACGTTCATACTTGATTTGGTGGCAGCCGGCACTTTAACAGTTATTTTGTGTTTGTTAAATGGACTAAAGTTTATGTCCAAATCTATGTAGTCATATAAAGGTGTGGTCTAGACCACCATTGAGTGTCAGAGCCTTCCAGCCAATAAGAATCAGGTGTTCTCCAGGGCCATGATAGGATATATTTGGGGCTCGAGAGCAGGTGAAAAGTTAGCCTAGTTTAGCATAAAGACTGGAAGCAAGGGGAAACTGCTAGCCTGGCTCTGTCCAAAGTTCAACAATACATCTACAAACACCTCTAAAGCTCACTGATTAGCATGTCGTATCTCTTTTGTTTAATCTGTAAGCATACAACGATGTAAAAACAACACCGCCAAGTGCTTCTTGTGCAGCGTCTCCAGCTGACACAGTTGGTAAGAAGAGGTTATTATGGTTTTGGTTTCCCCTAAAACCACAAACTGTTTTAACCTCTCTGAGCAGGTTAAACAAACAGGATACATCATGTAAATTAGTGAGCTTTAGAGGTGTTGGTAGGTGTATTTTGCACAGAGCCAGGCTACTCGTTTCCCCCCCGATTCCAGTTTTAACAGTAAGCTAGGCTGACCACGACCCGACTCCAGCTCTGTACTTCATGAGACATGAGATTGGTATTGATCATCTCAGAAAGAAAGCAATTCATTTAAAAATAAATATTTTATCCCCATTTTTCTCTTCTGTTTTTATTAACAGAGGCATTTTGTGCGCTCGGATCTTAACAAGAGGAACATGTTGACTGTAAACTTCACTGATTAGTGACTTCTTTAAGCATGGAGACATAAAATCAGGTTAAAATCAGTTTTAGCTGTCTGCTACTTTCAAGAAATCTTATGTCTTTATTTCCTTCCTTTGTTTCTTTCTTTCATCCCTCTTTTCTTTGTTGCCTCTCTCTCCATCAATCAGTCCCCTTTCTCTCTCTCTGTGGTTTAGTATCTCTCTCTCCCTCTCTCTCTCTGACCCCCCAGTCTGGCTCTGTGTGGAAACCTTGCCGGCTCTAATTAAACTTTGGGCAGATTAGAACTTTGCCTTGTCAGTCTTTATTCATGCTTAAACAAGTTATTACTTTTTGAGAAATTAAATTAGCCGGCAATTAATTAATCGACACAGAGCTGGGAAAGAGGACGAAGGGGAGGAGGGACGGAGGGAGGGAGGAGAGGGGGAGATGAAAGTGGAGGAAAAGAAGACAGGAAAAAGGGGGGGAAGAGAAGTCGGGTTTGGCAGAAAATGAAGGAAAAGGAGACATAGATTTATCTCAGAGACGGAAGGAAAGAAAAAACTGAGAATTATAGATATTTAAATGTCATCCGTTCTTTCACTAATTAGCAGGAGAGAGCAATGAAGATGAAAATCGTTTGTTTTTTTTCTTTCAAACATCAACATTTGATGCTTTCAGAAGTCAAAACGACCCCCCTCCTGCTCCTCCTCCCGCCTCATGCAGAGAAGTTGTTAGACAGACAACCACCCAACCACTCCATAAATTCACCCTCGGACTCCTTCTGAAGGCAGGACAAAAACCAAACAGGCTGAAAAAAGAGAAATAAAAGAGTCTCTACTTTGTGTCTGCTTTTTTCCTTTTTAGCTCGTCGCTCTGATGGGTTTTCTCTCTTTTTTCTCGTTTATTTAATGGTGGCGGTAGCGGCGGTGTCTCCTCCTCCTCCTCCTGCTCCTGCCAGTGACATCGACGTATTGACTGACATGTCTAAAATGAGTCCCCCCCCCCAACCTCCCCTCTGTTTCCTGCGAGGTATAAATCCATTTCCTGCTTTAAGCCCCCGGTGTCGAACCAACCAACCAAACGACACAGCAGCCGAGGCGAGGAGGCGACAGTCGCTGTGAAATAACGGCGGTGGCAGCGACGTAACGGCAGTCCACTGCGGCCTGCGAGGGTTTATCTGACTTGTTATGGACCGACGGAGGAAAGAAAGAGTGAAAAGACAACAGAAAGAGGAGAGGAAAACGTTTGTCCTCCATCCACTCTTGGTGGACTGCTGGTCAGCCATGTTAGAAAACGTTACACTGCTGTGATGGGTGTTCTTTCCTTCCTTTCCTCCATTTTCCCTCGGATGCCAAATCAAACTACAATTTACAAGTTTAAAATTTTCCTTCCTTCAATCTCTTCTCTCTTCCTGTGCAGGTTTCTATTTCCTGTCTTCTTTCCTGCCCTCCTTTCTTCCCCTCTTTCTTTGTCTTTGATGTCTTTGATGTCATCATTCAGTATATTTTCTTTCTACCTTTCTTCCTTCATTATTAATTTCTGACGTCCTTCCTACTACGCGACCATTTTCTTTGGATACAAACATAAAGAATCCCAAACTGATATGTCATCGTGCTGTACTATATTTGAATAAATGTTCTTCCTTCCTTCTTTCCTGCGATTCCTAAAAAACAACCAAACTCACCTGAGCTGCACTCACATCTCTCCTGCTGTTCAGTCTCTTATTTGTCGATTCAGGTCTAATCTATGTTTTAACATCCACTTCCCAGCTGATCAATACGCAGTTGCAGCATCTGCACAGACCGACGCATCAAGCAGGGACAGATTCACCCGCCGCAGGACGCGAGCAGAGGCCTCGCTGTTCTCAGGTGGCTGTAGACGCGCCTGCAGCAGTGGAGTTTTTAAGCGGTTCTGTCAGGTGAAATAGCTGTATATATGTTTCATGGTTTGTGTCTGTGGAGCCTCTGGACTGCGCTGGGCTGGGTATATTTAAACTATTTTATTTAGACAGATTTATTGTAAGGCTGCTTGTGTTTTAGACAACGTTTGAGAACTTTGGCTTCTTTTGTTAAATGAAGAAAAAGGGTTTTGCAGGAAGAAAACTGAAGAAGAAAATTGGTATTGATACCCAAACGGAGGTATTGTATTGGCATATACAAAGTTTCAAATGATACACTACTTAAATTTCCCTTTAATAAGTTGTTTGAAAGTAAGAAAAAGTTTTGCTCTTCACTGATACTATATAATGTTTTTGCTGAGTAAAATATACAAACCCATGTTTTTATAGTTGCACCGTTCCATGACAGTATTTACAAATATTCTAGGTGTGTTTGGCGTGATTTTATACACATTTCGGCCAAAATTCAACCTTACATGTGTGATATCTTTGGAAACTTTGGGATCTCCACTACAATTAAAAATCAAGTCTTAAAGTTTGAATATATAATTGGGCTGAAAACACAAAAACATAAGTGTGTCATTGTTGCTGTAACTGCTACGAGTGTTGTTGCATCAGAAGCTCAGCGTGATGCAACGCCATCGTGTATGTTTACAAAGACTTCCTGCACCTCATCCAACCAGCATCTGTGTTTCCTGCGCTGCATCTGTCCGGCAGGTCAGAAGACAGGAGGAAAACTGCTGCTGCCCCTGACTAATGAACTGTGCACGGCAGTAAACTGGACAGATGTATAAAAACGTTTTGGTCGAACCTCCCAGACATCAGATCGGTGCTGCGGCACCAGAGCAGAGAGAACTAACCAAAGTTTTTATTTGTAGCGTTTTGTATTTGAGAGCGGCGGCTGAGAACGAACCAAAGCAAGTGCAATAGAAACCGCCCGAAGCTATATCAAGTACAATAACACAGCAGCTTCTCCTGGCCATAAATATTTGACCACTGCACCCTGGTGTGTGTGTGAGAGAGAGAGAGAGAATATATGAGTGCGAGTGTGTGAAAAAGAAGAGAGAGAGAGGTCATTAAAGATGCCGAGGAACATGGTTTGTGTTTGCTTTGAATGCACAAACTGACCTGAATACGCAAATTCTGGCTGGGCTCGGAGCTGGCAGCCGCAGCACATCTGCATCTCTTTAAAGGGAAACTCGCTCTCCCATTTTTTACAGAGTAGGTCTCACTTTGGTAATTTTATGCAGACGTTGCTCATATTGTAAACCAGCAACTGCAGAGCTTTCGTATCGGATTGGTTGAGGCTTATTTTTGGTCTCGTTTACTGAGATAAATGACCAACTAGTCGGCCAACGATTGTATTAGATTCTCATTTCCAGACACATTTATGTTTATGTATATAGACTCTTGTTGCCAGATTTGACTGCACGCTACATTTACTCTGTTCTAGTTCAGCAGAGAAGACTCACTGAATCCAAAGAGACAATCTGGGGTTGGTATTTTGAGATTTTCTTGAATGAATAAAGATTGTCAAAGGAGAAGCTTGACTCACTATTGTCAAATAAGGTGTTTGGGAACAACATTTTATAAATGGCCACCTTCTGCACGGTTAAACTTTTTGTCAAGGTTTTCTTTTATGACATGAATAATGTGAAATGAAAAGGTGTCATGATAGAAGGAAATAATGAAGGAAATAACGGGCTTCTTGTCCTGGTGTTCCCTCCTCTAAGTCTATTGTCTTCTGACATGTGGACACCTTTTTGTTCCAATGTGAACACCTGATATCCGAGTCCATTTTTGTCTCTACATGGACACCTGAGTCAGCTGGGAGTCCGCTCTGTCTCTTAAACGACGCCCACTTTCCAAAAGACCAAGTAGAAGCTGTGTTTAAAGTTTCACTGGTTCCACTTAACTAGTTCCACCAGTCAGTTAACTGCTAATGGGGCCAGAAGCAGTGGCACTGTCGCTATGGTTACCTGAAGTTTAATACTACTAAAATCTACAAGTCCCAGTTAGTCGCAGTCCAAGACAGTTTTCTCATGGATGAGGTTCGGTGTCAGTCGGGGGACGGACATGAAACTCTCCTGGTTTGAATCATCAGTGCAAAAGATGAAAAACTGTGTCATAAAATATTTGGGTCCATGTTAAAAAGTCAAAGGTACAAGAAGCCCGTGGACATAAAAACTGAAGGAGAGAAGTCAACTACGACTCCCATGGTGCATTTCAGTGAGAAAAATCCATTCACAGAACTTAAAATTCTGCTGAGCGCTTCGCTAACGGCGAGCTGAAGCTAAATATTAAAACATTCAGCTGTTTTAAATGAATTCTCTCTCTTCTTTCTGTTTTGTATTAATTCAGTAACTATGGCGACGTGTTTTACTCCCCACTGCAACAACGAAACATTTTGGAAGCTCTGATTCACGCCTCTGACTGTCCTCTTCTCCGAAGAAACAGCAGCTGAGGCTCATGGGTATTGTAGTATTTAGAGCCGTCCACCACACCAAACTGATGTGATTTCTCAGTAGTAGTTTGATGATGGCTGCAACAGAAACCTACAGTTTGCTTAAATCGTCCAGGAGACTCTGAGGAACATTGAGGAGATCATTAAAAGAAAACTTTATATACCTGAACGACTGATTTGAACATTTTGATTGGTTTAAGTGTTGACTGAAACTATATTTTCCAAAGGTCATTGTATAATAAACGCATTTGTGTACAAAAGATAACAGTCACCTGTGATCTGTGGTTCACGTGAGCCCAGAAATATTTCAGATTTTGTGGGCCGGCATTAATTAAATTTTAATATCTAAATCTCACTTGTGGCTTCAAAAACGGTATGTTTTCTGTTTACATAAATATCAAACTATATGCACAGTTAGATTTTTAAATATAATGGATATTGTCTCACTTTTAAATTATAAACCCAATTCAGAGCCTCCGTTGGAAATCTACAGGACTCTACCTCTTCAAGCACTTGCCACATTGAAGCTGTAAAATGTGATCACATCTGATAGGAATGAGGGACAAAACAACTGTAATGAGCCCCAGATTGTTTAAAAGAAAACAGATTTTTTCCTTTAATGTTCCCGCTGAGACAGAGAGACGTGACTCTTGTGTGAATTCGCTGTCAGACCGGACTTACAGACCTGTCAATGTTGTTTTCCATGCATCAAACAATCACGAATGTTGTAGGTTTAAAGTGTTCCTGTTTACGCCTGCCTCTTGAAGTTAACTCACACACTCACACATCAAACAGGAAGCTGAGACAGTAAACCAAACTCGGTGACCCTCCCCATAACAGAAGCGTCCGTGTTCGTCCCGACTGTAAATAACTTCAACCGGAAAATAAAAAAAGAAAAGAAAATCTGAGAAACCTGCAGATCAGATCTGAAAAAGGACCGAATTAGCGGCGAGGTGAAATAAATCTGCACAGTGAAAGAAACGCCAAGCAGTCAATTATTAATAGTGCAGAGGAAAAAAGAGTGCGCACGCACACACACACACACACACACACACACACACACACACACACACACACACTCGTACTTACACCCCTGTGGAATCGGCCTACTATGAAGGAAAAATTCAATTATCCTACAAAAGTGAATAAATTTGCAGCATCGCAGCCCGTGGCTGTAGCTGCTGCTGCTGCCATTTCCCAGGATGCATTTGGGGATCACGGGGCGAGGGGGTGGGGGTGGGGGGGGTTGAGGCTTATTAATGNTGTGTGTGTGTGTGTGTGTATAACCCATGGCAATAAAAAGGAAGCGAGCTCTTTGGCACTATGAGCTGCTGATGTTCCAGTTAAAATATCGGACTGTTTCTGTTTCATAAAAAAAGAAAAATAGGACACTCGAAAACACTCAAAGTGAAACTGAATTACACTGAATTCAGCTTCGTAAAGCAAAATTAAACCGAGTTCATCGCAATTAAACAAACTAAAATTCAAACAAGTTTTACAATCGGCAAAATCAAAATGAGTCTTCTCTGATAAATAAGAAACGTGGAATAAATACACTGTATGTACTAGTTGTATTAGAGGATGCAGTACATGTATTACATGTTCCGGGAGATGCATGTGCACTAGATATACAGTAGTCGGTTAAAGTACAGCATAACCTAGATGTACTACTGCACATACTGTACATTACAGTATATTCCAGGGGATTAAATTAATGTATGTGCCGTGTACTAGATATACTAGGGCATGCATTCATACTGTATGTTATATCACATTTAATGTGTAGTGCATTTAATACAACATATGTACAAAAGTCTGGTTCCAGACCTCTGAATTACCGTCCACATACTGTAGGTTTTTTTTGAATGTTTTAAACAGGGCTGGTGCTCAATGACGGCTGTTTCCAGACAGAAAAATCTGCCGTAACACAATGCAATTGCAGCTGTACGCGTTTTTGTAAGAAAAAACAACTCTTAAAACAACATATTTCTTTGCTCAACATGACAAACGTTACATCGAGTGCTGTTAGCCATTAAGAATCAGCAGCTATCCACCTCTGTGTCGACTGAAAATAAACAGAACAGACGAAACAGCTGACATGATTATATCATAATGACGTGAAAATGAAATGCCACTTCAGTCTGATTATCAGGCTACACAAAGTACACTGGCTAAAAAGGTCCTAAACTGGCCACCGTACAGAGATTAAACCCTTTGATTTAAGCAGCACCTTCAGCACAGACTTTACTCTTTTGCCTCACTAGTGAAAAAAGTAAAAGGAGAGCAAAGATGTTGCTTAAGTTTCCATCCAGCTGCCGCGTTAGATGCTAGTGTGACGAGTAGACTTTCCGTCTCCATCCTCGCATCCATCAGTTATCAGAGCGTATATTTCTGTTTGTCAGCAGCAGGTTTTCATGTTTCCTCACTGATCATTTCTGTCTTTTCATGACTCCAAACTGATTGTGTGTTCGGCGTGACGACTGTCAGCGTCTCCGCTCCAAGCCACTTCCTGTTTGATCCGACAGTACCAGTCTACCTGCGGATGATTGATGCGTTCTCATATTCCTCCTCACATGGCAGAGTGATGCCGCAGACAGATTGATGCCGACACGTATGACCAGCCGCAGAAAACAACATGTGACAGGCGTGTTGAGGAGCAGGAGCACGATGACAAGCTGCACAGGTAACATTATGTTGTGTTTAGGAGGAATCAACTTAGCCTGATCTCAGGGGAAATTTAGACTTGTTTGTGCTGCAAGAAACGCCAGCATCGTTTTGTCGTTATTTGTGAGACTGAGCGGACTTCACCAGGGTGATTCTTTTGTTCAGTTTAATAAGAGAAACCTCGACAAAAACTAAGTTTAGGTATAACTTATTAAAAAAAATGAACAAGGAAAATGATTTTTTAATCTCTTTTCTGTCCTTCAAGCATCTTAAAATGAGATTAACTCTTCTTTTTTTTTCAGTCTTATTCGTGTCCATATTTTACCCTTTGACAAATATTAGACAACGCATAAAAAGAAAAAAGAACCAAAATTACAAAAACTGGAACACAGAGAGAGAAGATTCATTCTCCATTTCCTCATGGAAACACTCGAGCAAAACGAGGAACATAATAAATTATAACTACCCTCCTTTTTTATGTTTACTCATAAATTCAGACGACACCAGAGATTTACATCAGAACACATCCTTATTTCAACTGTGATATTTTCCTTTTCCTCGCGCTGAAAGAAACCAGCTCTAAGGACTCTCAAATCGTCTTGAAAAGGGACGGGAACTGTGCAGAGATAATTTGACTGAGAAGAAAAAAGAACATCAGGAAGGCTGCAGATAAACTTCCCTGTCAGACTTTGTGTCATTTTCTACAGTGACATGGAAGTTTGCAGGAGATTTTTTTTTCTTTTTTTTTTTTTAATGGAGGAAATAAAGTGTGACAGACATTTTTTTTCTCCCCTGCTGGAAATCTAAAAGTAAAAGTCCTCAAAGAGAAGTCGAGTCCGTCACTGTGCATCGAGGCTGGAGCTCAGCGATGCTGCTCTCTGGAGGAAAAATGCTTCACCAGCTAAACTTCATGTGGAAAAACTGGTTCAGTGCAACTACAGCTGGTGAGAGGAGCTACGCTGCAGCTGCATAATACAGAAGTAAGTAAGACGGAAGTAAAGTTTATTTTCTGTATATAACACCTTCCTAGAACAGATGTCACAAAATCCTTTATAGTCAAAGACAAAAGCAAGATATAAAATATAGAAATTATGTAAAAGTAAGAAATAACTAAAAAAAAGGGATGTCTAAAGTGGGTCTTGAGTTGTTTTTAAGTCCACAGAGCTCCAAAATATAGGAACCCAAACCTGCAGGTGCAGTCTCCTTTAGTTCAAAGTCTGGATCGCAAAGCAGCCAACACGCCCTGATCAGAAGACCTTAGAGACCTGCAGATTATGTAGGGCTGCAGTAGTTCTCTAATGTATGCAGGTTACTGACCATGCAGAGCTCTGAAAGTGAATCTTGAATTGGCAGAAATCAAGATCACTATATCGACCTGTGTTATCTAACCAAGGGGGTACACAGTGTAGAAGGAAAACAGAAAAGGACCCAGGACAGAACTCTGGGGCACACCACATGACAGAATCACAGATGAGGATGCAGAGTTTCCAGATAACCGCCCACGGCCAGGATCCATCATCAGTGTCAAAAACTACTGCACTGAGATCCAACAGCACTAAAACTGCACCCTCTCCTGCATCAGAACCAGAAGACCAGTTATTTAACAAAATAAAAGTTCTCCATGGGCATAATTTTAAAAGAGTGTTTTCATAGAACTTAAACTACAAAAATACAAACTACACTTTCAGTTTCTTTATTTCCACAGTGTTCAGGGTCTCTAAGTGTCTGACTAGTGCAACCTTGACAACTAAAGAAGTAAATAATAAATCCCATAATGTTTTCGCTGAATTTAAACCAACAATCTGACTGTCGGCTCCACTCTGACTTCTCTCTTCGATGCAGTAATTCATTAAGTGACAGAAAATGATACAGTAAAATACTAAAAAGCTTTTTGATTTAACCTCCAAACAACAGCAGGACTGTACATGTCGTGAAACTGCAAACCAAAATGACAACCAGGAGTGCCCTTCAACTCCAACCTTCTATCCTTTCTTTATCTTCTGCTTTATTCTCTTCTTTTCTCTGCTCATTTCAGTTTTCTACATTTACTTTTTTCTACATTCCTTCCTTCTCTCGTCTATCTGTCTTTTGCCTCTCCTTTGTTGCTCGCTCACTTTTTTTCTCCATCTTTCTAAAACTTTCTTTCTACCTGCATCTCTGTCTTTCTTTCTCTCTCAGCCCTGATGTCCCATCAGTCTTTGTTCTTCCTCTCTGCAGCATCTACAGCCAGCGGGGAGGAAGAGGGACCAGACCTGCTGAGATCAAAGTTTACTCATTCTTTATGTGAGTGTGTGTTTAAAAAAACAATACAGACGGGTGGAGAAAGGCAGATATTCCAGGTAAAGTTTGCAAAAAAGTACTCGGTCCATCTGTGTTGCGGTACAAGAGCTGCAAACAGCAAGAAAATGAAATCGAGCTGCAACATGTTCCGAAAAATGAAGAGCTCAAACTATGTGATGAAAAATAAACATCAAAACGTTACAGATGTGTGAAGTAATTCAATGAAACAAAAGTTTGAACAGAATGAAGAATGAATGCGATGTTGCCAGATCTCACCCAATAAGTACAAAGTTATTATTATTGATACAAACAATGAAATAAACAGAATTCAAAAGAAAATGGGAGAGAGAATCGAGCCTGGAGATGACTGAGGAAGATTTGAATAATATATGGGAGAGACTAAGACCACCAACTCAAGGCTTTGGCGAGACTTCTTTTGGAAGAAATAATCTGATATTTTGTGGCTCCATAATTGAAATTTATACAAAGCTGCTCTCAGGGACAAAACCGAGACTGGAGGCAGTGTGGTATAAAATTGCCGACAATTTTCACATTTTCTGGCCTTGAGAGATAATTATTTATTTTGAATAGAAGTTGATTGCTCTTTTGTCACATTATAACTGTGAAAAATCCTGGATATACTAATGACACAGGATGAATATCTCTTTAAAACATCTCTGTCTGCCAGCAAGAAAGCCATCACATGTAAATGGATGCAGGAAAACCCTTCAAACCATGAACGACCGGACTGCAGTTGTCAATTTGAAAAATTGTATGGAGAAATTTACATTTAACTTAAAACTACGATATAAATAATATGTAAAATGCTGGAAAAAGATTTACCTATAAGATGTAACTTAGACCATATCTCACTGAAAGATCCTGTACAAGGATTGTCTTTCCCTTGTCAACCTGCTTATTTTACTTAAAAAGAGATTAAGTTGCAAAACATTAAAGAAAGAAACGAAGGGCAAAACTATAAAAATAAATCAGTTCTTTAATAGGATGGCTCATCAACAAAGCTATCCATCACCCTCTTAACTAAGTGATCATTTATGTCCAAACTTCAAATTGCTAAAAAGTGCCCACCGAAAGCTTTCGAAATCCAAAGATACGTCCCTGAGCTGCATCTTTCACCTGTCCGTCTGATATTTAATGTTCACTGTACACAAACAGGAACCAGGCTTGTCGATATTTTCAGGTTTTATTCCACTGCAGCTTCAGATTTAAAGTGATGAAGCTTCTAACATGAGCTCTGTCTTACTCGGGTACAAACTATGTTGCCAGATGTAAAAACAAGACAGAAAAAGAGAGATAGGATGAGAAACAATGAAACATCGAGGGATGGGGTGACAGAAAGGCGCAAAGAAACAAGGTAGTGACGGATGAAGGAAATATGGACACAAGGAAAGATGAAAGGAAGGAAGGACCAATGACAACGAGACAGAAAATAGAAAAACGAGTTTGTGGCAAAGAAAGACGCCAACTGAGACTCCAGAGAGGTAACTGTGGTTCTCTGCTTCAGGCTACAGCTAACCTCCTCACGCACACACACACCTTTCTCCCAGTGTCCCACTATGTGTCTCTGAGCTACCACACTGGGGTCAAAGGTCGGCAGAACGCCTGGGGCGCTGTGTGTTTGTGTGTGTGTGTGTGCACCTGTAAAATCAATAGGTGAATCTCAGAGAGGAGAGCACCGACTCAAACCTGTATGGATGTGAGCGTATGCGTGAGTGTTTACGTGCCCTTATAGGTCTTTATCTGTTATCTATTAGAAAGAAATGTGTGTCATATATCAATTGTCTGTTGAGTTAAACTATTGATTTGTTCTTGTTTTGGACACTATGTCTACAGGCAGTAAGACTCAAACTCAGACTACAATTGTGTGTGTGTTCAGATATGTGTACTGTGATTTGAGCACTACCTACATTACTCCATGACTCCGTATGTTACTGTTCACACAGAACGCCAAACTAATTTAGAGGTGGCACGATTACATACAAAGTCAATGGAAAGACGATAAGATGTGAATTTTCCTCGAGTGGCACGAACAAACAAACAAACACACTCCCACAGACACAGACTCTGTTGCAGTCTAACTTAAAGCTAACATAGATGGTACATTGGCAGCTTGGGGCAAACAAACACCACCAGTATAGCACTCAAAAAATCATGATTCAAAACACAGGGTAATGTTCGGCTTGCTGAGGCTACAGGAGAAAATTGAAGAATATGCTCAGTATCTTTATTGCCACTTTAAAGTGAAGAATTCAAATGTCGGTTGGACTCTAATGTTTACTGTTGTCTACGGACAGCAGCTCAGAGACAAACTGTAAAGAGTGAAGGTTTCGATCATCTGCTGAAGAGGAACAAGAGGAGGGAAATGAGGAGAAGGTGGAGAAAGAGAGGGGACAAAAGGAGGAAGGAGGAGGAGGAGCTTGGATGTATTGTTGGTGCTGATTAGTCGACTTTATTTCTATCTCTCTTCATCAGTTCAGACCATCTGTATGGACGAGTTGGCAGGCGATGAGATGGTGTGTGTGTGTGTGTCAGGGAGGATTGCCAGATCAATAGGCAGCAGGAGCCCCAGTGACTTATGGGATAGATCAGTGCTACAGAGCTGCTGGTCGCCCTGATAACACACACACACACACACACACACACACGTACATCTTTCTATTTATAGTCTGTTTACACTTAAACTACTGCAGCGGGGTCAGAGGGCACACATGAAGCCATAGATTACCTGTGTGTGTGTGTGTGTGTGTGTGTTGTAGCTCATTTGGATGCAGTGTGCAGAGCCGGTCAGCATCTTGTTTGGAGAGAGACCATATGTCTGCTACACACATTAAAACACACACGAGCTCCTCATTAAGTGTCTGATCTTATCAAACTTTGAAGCTACTTGGATCTCTCTGTACGTTGGTTTGATGTGGATAAAAGTTCCGTCAGTATTTCTGTAAGAGAGAGCTGATTATTATCATGTTTATACCACAGGCACTCGCCAACAAACTGCTGCACGTCATCAAATTTAAAATATCAGTCGGTTGTTCACTCATATAATAAAATGTTTGATCTTTTTTTACTAGTTTAAATATCATGAAAGTCTTACAAAATAATATTAACTCGAGTGATGTGGTTGGAAGCCCTGGAAGATGCTGAAAGTGGACCTCGTGTTAGAATTATTTTGTCAAACTGCTGTTTCTAAGGTGAAGAATGAACTTTAACACTCATCATGTTCCTGAAGGGCAGGGACACAGTGAAGTTAAAAATATATATACTCTATATATTTATTACGCTTGGTTGTTGTGTTTTCCATAATAATGCTAGTTTAATGGTAGATAATATCACCTTTACGACAAAGAGAAATGTGCTTTAAGATCTTATTATTAATTAATTATTATTAATAATGTTCAGTTCCAGTGTCTTTTTTAACACAAAGATTAAATTAAAACAGAGATTAAATGATTATTTTACTAAAAAACATAGTTTGCCAGACTTTTTTTCTCCCTGAGTAGTGTCTGGAGGTATTCTTTTCAGGCTCCATACTGCATAAGGCAGCCTGTATGTAGCCTGAGAGGCAATATGCAGGGCAAAAAATGTGTTTAAGTTTATTGCTTTGAGCCGAACGAGTGCATCAACATTTTAACCAACTCAGATCTTCTCTCCTGTGGCAGGACATAAGAAAATAATGTTCAGAGAGATTTTAGTAAAAGAATCAACCTGAATCTAGAAAAGGGGGACAAAAATAGGATTTTGGAAAGTGATCCCCTGTGGAAATTACGCCGTTGAAAGAAGTACAGCTGACTGAGAATCACTGGTTTGAGCGTCCCCAGTTCATATCAGACTGTAGGTCTTTGTTGCATGTCCCTACATTTCCAGTCTGT
Source organism: Oplegnathus fasciatus (assembly GCA_003416845.1). Taxonomy (NCBI): domain Eukaryota; kingdom Metazoa; phylum Chordata; class Actinopteri; order Centrarchiformes; family Oplegnathidae; genus Oplegnathus; species Oplegnathus fasciatus. The sequence continues at coordinate 133,588 of NTHP01000509.1, read as the reverse complement.
TCTATCTTTCACTATCAGGCGAAAATGTCCCAAAAATTACTTAAAGAAAAGTGAAATTTCACTGATTCTTCTGAAATTGTTATCAGACTATCGTTCCAGCAGAGACACACATCATTTAACGCTGAAATATTCAGATAATGTTAAATTAAGTGCATGACAAAGCTGAACAAATATATATGTGTAAATAACTATATTCAAATACATACAGTGTTTAAATTAACTTTCCAGCGGGATGTTACTAATCTCTGAAACCCTGCTCGGTGGATTAAAACCACCACACTGAGACTGTACTCGTGTTTATCAACATTTTTCTCTCCGGTTGGTGAATTTTGAACTTAATTCTTGACTTTAGCATCACTTCTGATGCAGGCTCGTGTGTATCTGAGGCGCTACAGTGAAAATGATCTTCTTCACACTTCAATTCATGTAATTTACATGTATTAATGTGTTTAATGATTTAACGCTTTAATAAATGGACTGTGAAGTGTCTGAAAGATCTTCATCAGTGTGGATCTGACTGAAGGACTCATCCAAGTAAACGCAGACTCTGCACCCCAAACTGCTTTGGAAAATGATCGGCAGTGATGTAAAGTATGGGTGATTTGTCAAAAATAAAAAAGTGGTATGGTCCTTTAATCGCTCTCTTCAGGAATCAGCGGAGAAAAGGAGTGGGAACAGGAGATGTTTTGTGTGAAGCTTCGTGTTTACCAGCAGACACAAACAAGACAAGACAAAAAAATGAATTCAAAAAGAGAGAGAAGAGGAAATAAAACGCTGTCATGGAGCTTCACAGCGGTCTGTCACGTCTACGACAGCAGAGAGGAGACGAAGAAGAAAGAGAGGAGAAAATAAAAGGAGGCGGAGGCTGCAGGAATCTTCACTGACCGTCAATAAATACAAACCTGCCAGTCGCTCCGTCACAAAGACGCTCGAAAAACAAAACTGACAAGAAGCAGGAGGAACACGAGGCATCCGAGTGCAGCGGGGAGGACGGGAAATATTACAACTTAACAGAGTCAAACACTGTCTGTCTGTCTGTCTGTCATCCCCTCACAACGTCCCATCCGATGTATTGACAGAGACAAAAGGAGCGACAGCCAATTAAAACGCAACATTTGTAGTAAACAGAGGGTGTTTTCAGTGAGGTCCTCAGTTCAGATGAACAAACAAACTGACTGGAAGGCTTGTTGCTCTAAATCTGATCTTTGGTTTCCAAACTTACCTGAACACGAAAAGATTAAATGTTATTTACAGCTTATTAGTGTGCACATGATCGCCTTGCTGTCTCATGCCCATTTTATGGTCATTGGACCATAATGTACCACACCATCTTCTCAGTCCAGTTCACTGTCAGTGGGAATCTGGATTTCACGGGTGAACCTGAGCTCAAACAATTCTGTTTCTGTTTTTCAGTATTTAACTGCTGTCATCTTCTGATTTTATATCCTGTCAGGACTCGCTGAAGCCTCGTTTTAGATTCTAAACTCATATCGAGATGTAAAAAGTTTTCAGCAGCAGTCTGATGGTGACTCTGTCGTCCTGAAACATCGTCTGCAAACAGATCAGAAGCAGCGGGGGGAGGAGAAAAAAAACAAAAAAACTGGACTCTCAGATGTCAGGCGACGGTTTGGGCGACGGGCGACGCATCATGGCCGTCCATCCACGCTCTTCTGGTCAAACATTTGGCCTGGTACACATCAGCCACCTTTCCTAACCCACCATACACACACACACACACACACACACATATATACACACCTCTCTGAGCGGGTGAAGCGATGCAGAAAATGGGATTCAGGTTTGTCCCTCCGCAACCTTCCCTTCGCTCATTTAGATGCGCTAACTTATTCGGACTGAACGCTTTTTACACTCAAATGATGCTGCTGTACCTCTCTATCACACACACACACACACACACACACACAAACACACACACCGTTCCCTCTCACACTGAGTTGGGAGAATTTCACGCTCTATATAGGCCATCATTATTGGAAATGAAGAAACACCTCCTCGTTTAAAGATGCGCTTTGTTGCCACATCTCATTTCCACTCGGCCTCTGAGTGTATTTTATCTTCTGCAAGATAAGCAGGATAAAGAAAGCTCTTATCTGCTGAGTGCTAAGTGGATGAGGAGCCGCACTGTACACCGTGTACGCGCTGTGTACTCGACTGAGTAAAGTGAACAAATAAGGCTGATACTGGCTAAATCTAATACTGCCCCAGGGCACATTACACCCAGAATGCAATGTGGCAGACGATTCCTTCAGTGGAGGAGATACGACGCACTCTGGGCTCAAATGAAGCAGAAAGTTTGGACCAACAGAGGAGAAGGTGAGGGATGGTGCAGATTCGTCCTAACATTTTGTTTGGTATTGTGTGTGTGTGTGTGTGTGGAGGGGCTGTTCCTGATGAAAGCCTGAACAGTAAATCACAGCGACGACCTGTCGACGCAGCAGCGGCCTCATTACAGCTCTGTTTATAAGACTGACTCAAAGAAGGGATTCACACATTTACATCAGAAAAGTCTGCAGGTTTATTGCACCTTTTATTCCCTCAATCCTTTTCATGTTACGGAAGATCAACTGCGTCCACGGCGACACTGCATACCGATAATCAACAAAACAACCTAAATATACAACTACAAAGCCAGCTCAGCAAAGATCCAAACAGCTAAAGTTTACAGTCTCTCACAGAGCTGATTCTCCTCAAAGACACCCTGAATAAAAGTATGATAAAGAAAAAGTACAGGCATTGGCAGTAACAGCAGAAGTCTCCTTTTGCTGTAGGATGCATAAAAGTTAGCTTCTTTCAAGCCCTAAAACTCGACCTGCCCAACCCTCCATCTGAATTCTCACTGCTAAAACGAAACAAGAGCAAACTCAAAGTCCACAGCCACACTTAGCTACACACACACTTGGCTATAGGCAGCGTTAATCACTTGGTTCACACATTCATGTTCCCCTCAGGATGATTTGAAATAACTCAGGTGATCCTCTGACTTTTCCTCTAGCGCCATCATCAGGTCAACATGTGTCCAATACTTTGGTTTATGAGCAAATACCTGCAGGAATAATGACATTCCCATCAGCCTCAGCTGTGCCTCTTAGTTTTAGAGGTGTCAAGTGTTGGTCAGGGGCAAATCTTGACCTGTTGGTGGCGCTAGATGAAAAGTCAGAGGATCACCAACGTTCAAGTTCAAGTTTATTTGTCACATATAATCATACAGGGTTGTGAGAGTAGGATTCATCTTCTGGTGATCATGAATGTTTTTTACATAATTTCATACCTATCCGTCCAATAGCTGTTGAGATATTACACTTATAAAACATTAAAGATGTGTTCCACCAGACAAAGATACTGTAAAACACCAGTTACCAACCTAGGGGTTGCGACCCCCCCATAGGGTCCAAAGATAAATCTGAGGGGTCAAAAGACCGTTAAAGAAATAACAAATAAAATATATTTCGGTGTATTTATGTTTCTTGTGAAATTCTGGATATCTTTACATCTTCATGCCTCTAAATCTGAAATGAAACAACTCTTTGGTTGCTGTGTTGTCGCAGTCAGAAGACATTGCTTCATTTTATAAATAACAAATTCAGGTCAGGGACCTTTACTATAAGGAGAAAAGGTGTTTATTAAAAATCATTTTGTAATTTATGAACCCCTCATACTGCTCGTTGCCTACGTTTGCAGAAAGCTAATAACACCGTTCACCAAGAACCAATCTGTTGTTATGTTCGAGACAGAATTCATGACAGTAAAAAACTGCTAAACTAACTATGACATGCATCATAAACTGGCTCTGCCCATCTTTTTCTCTCAGGCAGTGTTTAACAGCTCGCCCTCTGGCAGCCATGTTGGAAGTCAGCGGCTCTCAGCAGCAGCAGCGGCGGCAACTGATCGAGTCCCTGAACACGAATCTGCCGGCATTCACGGTTAGTTCAGGTTCCGTTTGATCGGTTTGGACGGGTGCTCTGGGAGCGCCTGTGTACCTGCTGCTGCCGTGTCATTTCCTGTATCAGCTCAAACACATACACACACACGGTGCTCCTAATAGACCCGTCAGCACGGTCAACATTACAGCAGATTCAAACCAGATGTTCAGACGGAGGACACAGAGTGAGCGCTCGTCTTCCTCGGCCGCTCTAATTGGCTGGCGCTCACCATAGCCAGGTTGTTAGAGTCACCTCCACGCTCGTTAGATATGGAGATTTACAGGAAGGAGGGAGGGAAATTATTTTTATTCCATTTTGTGTTTTTTTATTTGACCTTTATGTTACCAGGATGGTCTCTGGGGATCCAAATTGCTCTTTGGAGAGAGTCCTGACCACGAGCACAATTAAAGAAAAACTAACACAAAGAAGAGAAAGAAATGAAAGGAGGAAAAAAGCTTAAAGCCTCACATTAAAACAAGTCCTCTTGCATGTTTTAGCTCTGAATGTCTGCGCTGGACTTTGTGGGCCTGTAATCAAATCTGAAGTTTCCAAGTTTTATTTTGTTTGATTGATTCCTGCTTTTTGTTTTCTATATAATGACATTTTCATTTTAGGAAATACTCACACAGTCACACAGTTTCAGCTCTGGAAAAGGCTAGTAAGTGAGTTGGGAGCATTTTGTCAAACTACTATTCCCAACATCTGCATTAACTGTCGAATTAACTTTAAGCCAGCAGATCCGAAAAGTGCTACAGGTGAAACCATAACAGCTACTCAGCGTGAAAACCATGTGATATGCCTGAAAGCTCTGGAAAAGGCTAGTAAGTGGACCTGGAGTTGGGATTTTTTCATCAAACCTTACATAGACTTGAGCTCAAAGGTTCATGCTTGATCTTGATCAACTTACTGGCCTTTTTCTGGAGCTTTCTGCCATGTCACATGATCATCTGCAGATGGAGTCTGGTGTCATGGAATTGAAGGTGTTCAGATTTCCATTTTTTGAATATTTTAAGGACCTTTTGTGAACATCTGCAGTACAAATCTACACAATGAACCCTCTGGTGAGATTCTGTCAATTACATAGAATTATATAAATGCTATAATATTCACAGCCTTCAGTCATTTTAACTACAGTCCAGCGCACCTGCAGAGCAGCTGCTCCACAGTAAATGTAAACCGTAACATTTAGCATCATAACTGGCATCCGACGTGATTGGTGATTTAAAAACATCTGATTTCTACACAGTTAAAGAAATCACAAGTGTGTTCAAATCCTGACGCACTACAGGGCGGCTCCTCGACTGATGATCTGGGTCCTAGTAGCAGCCTTAGTAGTTTCATGTTTAAAGTCATTTAAACTAACTACTATCTTTACTCCCAGACTTTCTCAGAGCTCTATGACAGCCAGGCAGACTCTCACCCGTTGCATGCTGGGATAGGAACCATCCCGCGACCCTGAAAAGCATTAAGAGGACATAGAAAGTAGATGGATGGATAATTTAAATGCAAATTGAATTAATCACTTTATAAAATGTTTCTAAATTCATCAATTAAGTAATCGATTATAATGAAGAGCTGAAAAGTCTATAATTACCTCCAGCCTCTGTCCTCCTGCCCACATTAACGTTTCTTTATGGAGCTCCGTGTGGAGCTTCGGTTCAGTCAGGACGCACTTTGTAATTTGACATCAGTGACGTGAGTAAATGTGAGGAAAGACATGATGGAGGCTGTTAAAGAAAAACCCTCGCTGTCATGTGAGTGAAATGATGGGGGCGGGATAATGAAGGGACTTTTATGCAAAGCGGCGGGTGTCACGGCGAAAGGCTCGTGCTCGCTCGTCTCCGTGAAGCTATAATGATGCATGAAGGGCCCCTTCATGTTTATGACATGATTGTGAGTGATTTATTGGCACCCCGTGGTAATTAACATCAGATTATCTTCTCCGGGAAGCTGTGAAGTCTCACGTCGCTGCTGCTGCTGCCGCTGCCGTGGCTGGAAGTTCACTGCTGGCAGTTAACAATACAGACAGGAGCGTCTGGAGGGCTCCATTAGCACCTAGCCATATGTTAAACAGCAGCAGCTTTAGGTGCCACTGCATCAGCTCTTACCTCCTCCAACCGTTATCAACCATTATTCAACCAGGCAGCACCATTAAGTTCACAGTTTTTCACTGAAAATCGCCCGTGGAGCCTCTGAGCGCGCTCCAAAGACACATCTGTCTGAACGAGGCATTCAGGCTCATACTCAACCTGCCAGATTTATTTATATTAACCTTAAGCTCTGGCGGACTCGTCGCTGGCTTAAAGTCATGTTCAAACTTTATTTTTTCTAGTCTGAACCAGAAGCTGCCAGCTAGTAAACATATCCTGGTGGGACCACTGCACATCATGTGAAATCTATTTCTGCATAAAAATACACATAAGCCACTGGGAGCATGTGCAAGTAATTATTTTTGAAATAAAATCAATTTCCTTCATGGTTGGAACGTTGATGGTTGTAATTTTACTCATCATAGCGAGTACAACAACTTAAATAATGTCTCTGGAGTCGATTTTAAAGTCAGAAAAGTATCTTGAATTATCTCGATTTCAGTTTGAGACTATTAAGTTGCATCATGGGAAATGTGGGATCCAGGGTTTTGGGGATGTGACCCATTATCTCGGCCTCTGCTGCTTCCATTTTTACCTTTTTAAACTGTCTCTCACAAGCCCAACAACTAAATCACTGGAGCGCCCATTTAAAGGATTCAAGCTCTTAATGTAGTTGTACTTTAACACAAGTATATTGTTGCAAGTCGGCTTTAACCAAACCAACTGGAAACATGTCATTAAATAGCCTAAATAGTAATAATGAGACAGACTACTGACACAACTGAAGTTACAGTCAGCTGACTTCAATGAAGGTCTTTCATCATTTGATGGAGTCTTGAAAACTTTTTACTCAGACACTTGTGAGAAGAAGGTGGTGGTTCACAATAAGTACTCATGAGCACTCAAAATCTGATGTGCAAAACTGGAGCGCTGTTTCTAGTGGAGAGCACACGTCCACCAGCACATGTCAGGCTGAATTTGGGCTGAACGGGTCTAAATACCTTTCACTGTGCCACTCAGTAGTGCTGTACTTCTACAGCAAGTCCATTTGCTTTGACTAAGCACTTTGAGATGTGACCCTGATGACTGACAACCTTCTGAAATGATGCACAAGACATGAAGAGTATTTCCATTTGATGGAAAGGTTCAACCATAAAAACACGGAGTCTTGAATATTTCACTCAATGTGAACATCATATTGCTTCACGTGTTGGACTGTGATGATTCTGTCAGACTGTCATAGAGAAAAATATATTTTCTGTAGCTGTAAAATAGGCCTGGTTCTATCTGTGCCCCCCCAGTGTGAACTCAGCTTCTCTCACCACCATTATCTGCAGTCAAAGCAACATCACCAGCAGCGTAGTATGAAAATCTAGACCCTGTACACATGCAGCCTACTGGCCCTCCTTCCCCTCTTAATATCACAGCATCACACACATAACAAATAATCCTCATCACATCTTCCTGCTCGCTCTCTGCTACAAAGACAGATGCTCCTACAGGCATGAAGCACACAGAACCACTGATCTAAATACAGGAAACGTGATGAAGTTCACAGTTTTTACAAACTCTTCCTGACGTCTCCACCCTGAGCTGGAGCAGCTCTCCCTGCCGATCCATCAGCCGCCCACCCCCCCAACCCCACCCCACCCCCATTGCGACGTCCCAGCATTCATCACGAGCCGTCCAGCTGCTTAGATCATCCTCAGTCGGCAGTCGCTCGGTCCACATTATGCAAAATGTCAGCAGGCGAGCGGGGTGTAAAACTGCAAAACAACATCAGTCAGAGTCCCGGGAAAAGAAACAAACAGAGGATGGAGAGATCCTCCGTCCTTCATGCATCCGATTCTTGAAAGTTTCCACTTTTCTGTTTGCCTGAAAGGAGCAGTGGGCTGAGAAGTAGGCCTCTCAATATTTAAGGTGAAGTATAGGAAATGTATAAGGCTTCGGAGTGTGTTTGATTCATTATTCAGCTCTCGCCTATTCTCTCTCTCTCTCTGTCTTGTGCTGCGTGCAAGAGATAACAGCTCGGCTCCATGCTTTAATTCTTTTGCATCGCAGATTAGAAAAGGCAAAAAAAAACAATCCTGGAGAATATAAGATGCCTTTATTTCTTATTCTCTCACTCTCCTCTTTTGCTTCTTATTCCTGTTTGATAAAAAAAAATGACTCTTGGCGACGCCGAATAAGAGCCGGCGTCTTGCACATCTTGCACGCCGTTGTCCTGATGTGAAGTCATTCCGCTCTCCCTCTGGTTTTCGGCAAGTCTTTCTTTTTTTATTTTCTTGACGTTTACTGTACAGTGAAAGCAAGAAAGCGAAGAAGATGGTTAGTTTTCACCCCAAAGCTCCCTCACAGAGAAACAGGCCTCGAGCCGAGCGCAAGTAAAGGAGGAAGCAGATGAAAGGCTTTGATAGCAACAAAAATAAGACATGAAGAAGAAGTGACGATGATGGAATCGCCCTAACCTCCTCCTCCTCATCATCATCGGTTCGGTTCGACGACTCATCAGCCGCTCTTTTTTTCCCCTTTCTGGGGATATACAGAGGCACAGTGAGCTGAAAAGACAAAATAAAATTAAAAGAAATCTCTCTCTCACACTCGCAACCCAACGCATAATTGGCTTCCTGGATTGACTTCAACTGCTGGGGGAAATCTTTGACAAAACCATACATAAATAAATCCATTTTCCTGTGTTTTCTGTTTCCCTGGCTGCCTGCAGAAAAGGCCTCGTTATATATGGAAATGAGATTCTCCTCCTCTCTCTCAGGCGTCCCCCCAGCAAAACGCCTTATTGGCTCCTGCCCATGCAAATGCAGGCCAGGGCCGAGGATCCATTTACAAAGGAGATACTATGAGAGAGAGAGGGGAAGAGAGAGAGAGAGAGATAAGGCGGGATAGAAGCCAAAGAGAGAGAGAGAGAGAGCGTCCAAGAAAGTGATTGAAGGAAAGAAATCGGAATTAAATCACTGTGAAGAGTGTGTGTGTGTGTGTGTGTGTGTGTGTGTGTGGAGGAGGCTCTATGAAAGAGACGAGTGGAGATGTTTTGAGTGACAGAAGAGGGCGAGAGAGGCAGAGCAGCAGTGACAGAGGTGGACTGTCAGTAGACTCACAGCCTAGTTATATTATACACACACATATGTGCATTTACAGAACATACAGAGCACATTTCTGCCCGTTATTTAGAAGCAATCTGTATCTGTTTTCTGGAGGAGGAAACACTCCACATTACATCAGCCGGACCACATACTGAGTCTCACTCTCACTGTGATCGAGTCTCAGGTGTAAATGACGTGTGACCACTTTCTAGCACTCCGCTTATTTATCATCACACTCCTATAACACTGTCGGATTCACGGTGGACCGTTAAAAAAAAAATGATCAGAATCGATCACGCGTTCTTCTTCCTCGTCAAAACGTGGCGTAAAATCAGTGGAGTTTCCCTTTAAAAAGAAGACTGCTGCTTCTCACCCAGTATAACATCATCATGTCGCCAAATAGAGGTTGTAGCTTGAAATAGAGGAAATGCTTAGAAACGTGACACAATTCAACCAGCAAGTTTATTTAACTAATTAACTAACTAAAGACCAGAAGCTGATGTTGATGCTGCATTTTCATTTTGAGGTCTGATGTTCTTTCTGCGGTTGTCGTGATCACATGACATAAAATCTCAGCAGCAAATAGCCGAGCTAGTCTGTGAGAGCGGCAGCCACCTACCTCAGCACCGGGACCGTTGTTGTGTTTAAACTGGAAACAACCGCCTCTTCCTGCTATCTCAAGCTGCCCGTCAAGGAGCTACAGATGAGCCCTCGCTCTGCTAAGGAAAAATTATATTATTGCAACCCACACAGCAGCATCGCTTCCATTGAGCTGGATGTTCGTCTGCTCTTCCTTCCTAATGTGCACGTTGAGATCTGATCACAATGTGGGCAGACTCAAGGTGACAGGATCACTTTTGTAACAGCAGGTGTAAATGCAAAGTCCTGTGATCAGACGTCTTTGTACAAATAACATATCCAGGTACCACTTGCAGGTTATTAGCAGGTGTTTCTCTCAACACATACAGAACAGTGTGAAGGCCAAACCACACACCTGCTTTTTATTGGTCACTTGTCAGATTCTTTTCTTTTACGCCTACAAACGTCAGTCAATCTACACCGACTCTGAGAGACGTGCAGCTCCCTGTTTTTTAATGCTTCAGTCTATTCTTTTGCTCTTGTACAGCAGTGGAACCTCCTCTTTTCTATTATGAACTTGTGGTACAATGATTGAATGAGTCTTCTAACCTGTCAGTGTTCTGATCTGGTGCCCCCATCGTCAGGACAACATTGTTCATCAGTGACTTCCAAACTGCAGGAGACATTAAAAAAATAATTCATAATGATACTTTCTGCTCTGTCAATTCTATGCTTAAGGTTCAGATAAGTTAAGCAGGTTAATCAAGGCACTGAGCAGCCGAGTTTGGGCATTTAATCCCCACTGCAATTCAACAAAAGTCATTTAATCTCTTATTCATGGTTGTCATTTTTTATAAATGCCTTTCACAGTGACCTTTTTTATTGTACAAGAAACAAGCACATTAACTAAGAAATAAATAAATAAAACAATTGCAGGAGGAGAAACAACACTAAAAAACAAATTAGGCCGAATACTCGAACTTTGAAATTTACCAACGACTAGAAGAGTTAGTAAAAGAGCAATGCCCTTCACTAATAGGCTAACTGAGGCCCCCTTGAGCAAGGCACTGCACCCTCAGCTGTCCCAGTGGAGCTCAGTCTTTACTCTAACTGTAAAACCACGGGGATGTTCAGCGGCTGAAGTCCAGCACAGACCGAACAGCTTGTGAGTGGTGCTGAGCAGCAGAAGGACAGCTCTCACAGGTAGCGAACGGGTCGACGCTGCTTCCCTAATTAGCAGCGACACGGGCTCGGGCGTCGGCGGCGTCCTCCCCACCGTGCCGAGGGGAAGCGTCCCGGTGGTTCCGACTGTGAGATGAGGACGCCACGCGGCGGCCCTCAGAGACCCCGCCGCCGAGCGCGGGAACGAGCAGACACGCAGTCCTCGTTAAGGTTACCGACTCTGCTGGTGACACGCGGATGACAAGGACAATTTACCGCATGGCTGGGTCTCCTTGTCTTTGAGCAGACTGAAAACACACACACACACACACACACACACACGCCAATGCACACACTGTGCAAATTAAGTTTAATAAGAGAAGATGAAACTTTGTGATCCCTGCGGGGGAATTAGGAGGTCGCAGCAGCAGAAAGGAAGAGGATACACAAAAGAAGAAGAAAATTAAGAACAGAGCAACTGGGAATATTAAAGACTGCTGGGATACTGTACACTGTGTACTAATACTACACAGAGAAGTATATGTATTATGGGAAAAGTGCATAAAAATCTGATCTAAAGCTGTTTTTTTTATTTTCAACATTTTTTCGGGCTGACAGGCTGGAGTCTGATTTCTAAACCTTTGCTTGTTTCACAAAGTATCAACACATAATCTGCTGGTTGTTTTCTTTGTTTTGTCTGTAAATGTCAGAAAATCCCATCTTCCGAGAGTCCGGGGTGACATATTCAAATTGCTCGTTTTGTCTGACTTACACTCCAAAACCCAAAAAGATTCAATTTACAATCACACAAAACAGCGAGAAGCAGCAAATCCCCACATTTAAGAGGCAGAAACCAGCAGATGTTTGGCATTTTTGTTTGAAAAGGTGACTCGAAGGATTGATGAATTGTCAAAACAGTTGCAGATAAGACTAATCAACTAATAAAAGCTCTACTTCAAAAACACCCCTCACATAATCACCCATTTATACACATACTTTAGGCTCAACAATCAGAAAGTAGCACAACCTGAACGACTGAGTGACTACAGAGACAACACACTGGATGAAAGGTACATCCATCCAAAGGAGTTTGCCTTGCTAGTTTATGCTGCCATTTGAGTGAGAAAAGCAGAGAAAAGCGCTAATTTTGGATGAGATTGTAGACGAAGAGACGAGAGCAGCAAACTCTGCAAAGCCTGAGGTGAGTCATCCTCATCATAGCGAGCCGAGCTGTGGCTCGAAATGAGTCTGTACACGTAAATATCTCACCACTGTTCAGATGTTATTCACCCCGTGACCTTTCAGAGGAAACTTCTAAAGCTCCTCTAGTGAAGCTGTAAGAACAGATTCATGTGAATCTGTACTGAGAGTTCACTTCAGATGGACAGTTTAAAGTGCTGATTCACACTTTCCTCACGCTCGTCTGTCTGGACTTTTAAATCTAATGAACTCTCTCTGACTCTGCATCACACGCAGCAGATCAGATCAACTCAAAAAGCTCTTTGGCTGCTGTCATTTCATGTTTTCCTTATCCTGAACAAATCTCATGAAAGGACCAAAACCAAAAATGTGCCCGTCTCTCGTTACTTTCTGACTTCCTGTCTGTGGCTCTCAGCTCCAAGCCCATTGGTTCCTACTGAAGACGTAAATCTTAAAAAACACCTCTGAGGCTTTTTAGAAAATGAAATTATATCATTTAATTTTCTAGAAAGTCTCAGTAATTTCCAAAAACAGCTGCTCACTGTAGTTTTTATCAAATAAACAGGAGGAAATAGTGCATTTGTTGGGGACTATTTTCAGCGGTGGATGAATCCACATTTGGTGCTCTAGTGAGTATTTGGGGCAGCAAGGCGGTGTATGTGGGGTTGAGTCAGAATAAACTACAGTGTGTGTGTTCATGGTGATGAAGGAACATGTCAGTGCAGCAGTGTGGCTCATTGATGTGTTTTTAATAGTTTTTGGACAACAATGGAGCTCAGTGGCTCAGAGGAAGAAGAGATATCAGGCTGTGACACACACAATACTTATTAATTAATTAATACTTAGTAGAATCGCTTCATTGTTGGATCGTTTGTGTATTTTCATGGGATTTG
>NTHP01000509.1:97440-113555 GCA_003416845.1 Oplegnathus fasciatus | reverse complement strand
ACACACACACACACACACACACACACACACACAAGGTCTTTAACGGCCAGAAATATTTGTACCGAATCCAAAAACCACTTGTGACTTGTGTCTCTCTAATCCGCAGACTTGAACCCTGAACACACCCTGAGCTTCACTGCTTATCTCTGTTCCCTCTGATTGGTTCTTTATCAGCCCATTCCAAACTCTCATTGGCTGGCTCACTTCGTCATTACAGCAGTGCATCATGTCTCTGTGTGATCAGTAGCACTGATCGATCCTGCACAAAAGGAAGAGGCACAACATCTGACATGATTGACTGCTAACACACGAGGCTCTATTTCAGTGGTGTAAACACAGTGGCCGGTGCAGAGTGGGAGGTTCAGGGTGCAGCACCTGCTGTTTTGGTTCATGTAGGTGCAGCGGTGCTACACGTGGCATACACTGCAAATCGAAAGGTGTGGTGATGAATCATTATCCTTTCAGCTAGTTCCAGTACCAGTGTTCCAGTAAACAGTGGAGTATAACAACAATAGCTCATCACCAGCAGACAATATAGTTCGGATAGTGAAATGTGAATATACAGCACCACAAAAAAAGGCAGATTGTGAGTGTATGTTTATGAATATATTAAAAGTCCAAATCATGTTTTACTTTAATGGCAGTTTATCTAAATAAATGTATCTAAACTGATCTAAATTTCACTTAAGGCTTCATTAAATTGAGCATTTCCTGCAGAAACTGGATAAATATTGGAGTTAAAACTGACCTGTTTGATCTGTGCAGAAGTATGTATATTATAATTCATACCAGCTCTGTTCTCTGCAGTGATTTATGTGTTTGTTTGACAGATAAAGTGTTGTTCATCCTGAAGTTTCTGCTCTTCTTCTTGTGAAAGTTTTTTGTGTGGATATTTTTCTTAATGAAATTGGAGGAGTTTGGATAGAAAGGGCGTCAAATGTTGCACAGATTGAAAAGGCCTCGTCGTCTCGGCCTGAGAGGATTTCCAGCTCGACTCGACCCAGGACTGAGGTGGACTAGAACGGCGGACAGAGACCTCATTTAGGCTCAGACTGATCTTTGGGTTCAGAGGGGTTAAAGTCTGCTTGAGGACTTGGTGATAACAGGTGATAGAAGTTTAGTCACATAGTCCAAATGACAGCAGCTCACGTATATAGGCTCAGAGGTGTGTGTGTGTGTGTGTGTGTGTGTGTGTGTGTGTGTGTGTGTGTAACCAGGTGTGGAGTTGTCAGTGAAGGAGAAAATTAGTCAGAAAATGACAGCAGCGTACCTGAGTGAGGTTGCACCACACACACACACACACACACACACACACACACACTCAGTTATTTTCCCTGCAGTGCCGTCTCAGTGCCTGTATGATATATAATTATATAGATACAAAAATATCCTCAACCTTCTTTCTTTCCGCCTTTCTCTTCCTGTCTCCATCGTCAGGCCACTCTGAGCTCTCATGAGTGTCACCTTTGACCTGTGACCTCCTGGCCATGGTCATGACCGCTTAATGCGAGTCTAAAACAAATCCAAGCACGAGTCAAGGCCAAGTCTTGCAGGGGGCTGCCGAGACCAACACCAGAGATGGACAGATTGTGAGACAATGGGTCGGACACATAAAAGGCTCCCCTTTGCTTTTACAGCCAGTGGGCAGTGTTTTCTTTCTCATTGCAGTAAACCAAACGTTCTGAACATGATAAAGCTCTGGTTTATCTCTCTCTTATTCAGTCTCAGAATGGTTTGAAAACTGAAGCATGTTAAAATATTTCTTGCATCTATCAGAATAGTGCCTTTGCAGAAAACTTCAATTAGAAAAATGTCTTTCTGGATTATAACTGGTTCTGGCTCGGTCATGTATCAGGAATGATCAGATGGCTTTCACTAAGTTTTTATGGTATTTTTATTGAGGCATTGTGTTGCTCTGGATGACTTTTCCAGTTAAATATTGTGAGTTTGAGTAAAACCCCTTCTACGGATGGGTGTTACCAACCATGCAGCATCGGTCCGTGCCATGCACTTATAAAAATAAACACAAGTTAACCAGAATCACATTTTGCAGATTTCTTTTCCAATTCTTCAGCAGGCCCTTCGATTTTCACTTCGCACATGTAGGAAAAAGACACAAAAAACTAAAACTAAAATACAGAAACTAACCCAGTGTCATGTATGATATCAGCACTTGTTTATTGTAATAAAAACCTCTGAATACAAAGTACATTCACAGGTACAGCAGCGGGTCACTGAGCTGCTCTGTTTGATTCCTACAGCAAACCAGCGATGACTACAAATATTCAAACTCATACACCATTTTACAACTTTATATCCCATAAACATACTGTTATATTTCAGAATAAACACACTGTTGTACTTACATACAAATAGTCCAGGCTTAGATCAATGGTTACTCATCTGTCACTAAGCTGTCGTACTAACCAACCAGCTGAGTCCTACACGGGTTTATTTACTGGAAAATACAAGATGGTAGAGATCTGACTGACAGGTCAGTGAGAGTTTCAGCTTTTAGAGATTTGATTGACAGGTCAATAGAGATTTTAACTGCCTAGCTTGCCGGGTTAACCGGCAGCTGAACCGGTTAAACCACGAACTCCATGAAAACCAAACTATTTTGTCTTTAAAAGGTGGAACATTTGTCTTGGAGAGAAGCAGAGGAGGAAGATGGGTGATAAAGATGGAGAGCTGATTTGGTTCAAATATGCAGTAGCAGCAGATAGCTAGCGAGTTAGCTAGCTAGATAGCAGATAGATAGATAGATAGATAGATGCGTTCTTCAATCCTTCCTCCTTAATGGATATGAACATTCTGTTGCAGTTAATAATAATAATAATAATATTAATATAGTATCTCTTGTATAGTTTTATATACCTGTAACAGTTTTTAGGAGCTTAGCACAAAGACTGAAAGTAAGGGGAAACTGCTAGCCTAGCTCCATCAATAAAATGTTTTACTTTTAGCTAGGCTAGCAGGCTAACACAGGCTACAACGACATTGGACAGTAGAGTTGGGACAGAGCGCTAACCCCTCGCGCTGAGCTGAGCTGGGTTTGCCTCTTTTGAGATGCTTCTTACAGTCGCAGTACTCTGTTTGTTAACCGTGTTGTTTTAATAAATCATTGTTTGGGCCAATTACTGAGAATTGCTGGGAGTTGATGTAGTTTATGTCAATTAGGCCATGCCTACAAGAATTTTCCAATCAATAAAATGCTATGAAACATCAAACACAATGAATTTTTTACACCAAAATATCAAACGTGGTGATAAATGGATGAGACGGGAGATCAGGGTGGAAAATGTAACCTCCTCGGTAGAGGCAATAAAACTGCTTTGGAGTTGTTGGAAAGGGGTATTTAGTGTAAAACATCTGATAACAATACATCAGCTGATATTAAGTCTTAATGTAAACCCATAACATAAACAAATCCCTTAACTTTGGTTATTAAACAACATATGTCCTCAGTGGGACATTTGACAGTAGAAAAGTAAACTTGTCAGCGCTCTCTAGTGGACAAACAATGTATTGTAGATAGCGTTTGTACTACTGCAAACATATCTTTGACATTTAGTATCTGCGCACATGAAACTGTCTGTGATGAGCTATAATCAGCCTGTGTTGGCTCTCTTCAGTTTTGATGAAGCTGAGCTAGCAGTTTCCCCCTGCTTCTAGTCTTTGTGCTAAGCTAGGCTAAACAGATCCTGGACCTCTTTGTATTGGACGCACAGAGATGAAGATGATATGTATCTTCTCATCTGACTCTGGCTTTAATGACAAACAAGAGGATTTCCCAAAATGCTGGACTGCTGTTAACTGTGGCCAAATGTCTTGATCAAGAAGGGAGGATTGATTGAGTAAAGACAATGGGGACCAAAAAGATTTCCACGACAGTTCCTGTCAGTTCCTACCAGAGTTTCTATTGGCCGGTGAGAGGAGGTGGGTGGGCTGATTATCTGCCGTTCACCCTGTCCTCCGAACCCTGACTGTCAATCATCAACTACAGGCACCAGGGCTACCGAAAAATAAAAAATAAAAAGTCTGAAAAGAGATTAATTCGCCCATAAAATGTGACCCTGGGAAAACAAAGTGGAACTACAGTTCTCACACTGCAAAAACAGCTGAAAAAAAGAGCAACAAGAGCAAAAACCCATGAAAGGTGGAGAGCCGATAATCCACTGCGATCGGGCGAGTCCACTCAGTTAAATCCACATAGAGAACAGCGCAGCGTCGACAAAAAAATACAAATCCACCTCCCGAAAAATGGCCTACCAAGGACGTGGAGGGAAAAAAAGACCGCAGAAGAGCCAAACACAATTACTCCTTGTTATTCAGGACATTTTCTCCAACAAGAATGTTTTTTCTTTCATCTGCTTTTTTGTGATTCGATTCTCCTCGACGGAAACTTGTACCAAGAATGTGCAACATGAAGCAAAAAAAAGCAGTTCACAACCACAGGCAAGGAGGGAAGGGAAGAGAAAAAATCCTCAGAACTGCATCAGAGAAGAAAAAAGCTTGAGGACTTAATCGGTTTTCTTTTTGTAAATCAGAGGAGGAAAAAAAAGAAGCTTTAGATGCTCTTTGTGTCTTTAGTTTTGTCTTAAGGCAGTCTTTTTTGTCCGGCCCCCCTCTCCGGCTCGGTGCTCGACGACGCTCCACCTACAAGAGGATAGATACGAACGTCTTACACCTCAGGTAACGCAACGCAGAAAACACATTCCATGCAAAATGTCTCATCAATGAGAAAAAAAAAAATGTCAATAAAATTGGATTAATTGAAAGCTGGCTGAAGAAAAAAAATAATGCTTAAAAAAGAAGCTGATTAAAAAATGTAGGAGCGGTTTGCAGAGCCACAATAACGCAAAATGAATTCCTAGATCAGATAAAAAAATGTATAAACAATTGAACTGCGCATAAACTCACACTGTCACAGGTAAACACAGTTCTCATAATGTTAATGTTACTCAAGCCATAGAAAAACATGAAATGATCAAACTGGATGCAACACTCAAAAAAGTTCAGAAATGAGCACAAACTCTGAAAAACAGATTTCGTGTTTGGAAATTATGAAAATAAAACAACGTCTCTCCACTGCGATTTGGCACACAAAGCACAACAGGAAATGTAGTAGAGCCTCAGCTCATGAGAAATACATAGTCTACTTTATAATGAATATTATTCCAAAATAATCAGAAACACTTTTATGTGAATTCAGCCTGCGCATATTTAAATTAAAATAAGCTCATCTCTGACCAGAACTCTAACCTAAACCTGACCCCCTACAAACACGTGTTGGTAAAGGATTCTTTTTTCATTGGCAAAAAATAGAAACTTGTAGCAAGTTTGCATCAGTTTTGTTGTCTTTTAAAAACAATGAAATGTGAAAATATTTGTTTTTTGTAGGATATGTACGAACTGTAGATTATTTTCACTTACTGGTCCCATTAAGCACTTAGATAACAGTTCAGTTAAGGCTCTAAAATTGTTGTGTTCAAGTCAGCCGATGGTTCAGTTAAGCACTTGTAACGGTTGTGTCGGGTTAGCCAACAGTTCAGTTTTAAAAAAAGTTTGTTCAAGTCAGCTGACAGTTTAGTTTAGTAGCTGAAATAGTTGGGTTTGGGTTGTCTGGTCTATCTAGCACCTTAAAAAGTTTGGTTTAAGTTAGCTAATGGTTCAAATGAGCCGCTAAAACGGATTAATGTTAACTAACACTTCATTTCAGCAGCTCCAACTGTTTAGTGCAGGTTAGCTTCAGGTTTTAATCCTGGTTCAATCAAATGAAACTCAATCAAATGAAGTTGAACCCAAACCATCAGAGCTGAAGGGAAGTCGTCCACACTCCACTAAAACCTCTTTTTTATATCCTTTCCTGCTGGAAAACATTTCTGTGTCTTTACATACACGAGGCTTGTTATTTGCATGTGAAAATATTTGTATCTTCAGTTTGCATGTTCATGCTCATATTGCAGAATTCCAGGCAACCGTGGTTGACACGATGCTTGTTAGCGGAGCCGGGACAGAAACAGGCCCTGGGGTGTCGGCGAGCCGGTAGCTGGCCATGTGGGCCAACTGGGCTACTTGTATTTGTGACTGGACAATCTGACATAAAAAACAACCTGCAGTCAGTCCTAGTTTACCCAGAGAAAACCAGTACTCTTCACCACTTTACCAATGCTCCTCCTGAGCTGCCAACACCCATTCTACCACTGCTCCTTGTACTCAACCAATACCACTTCTAAGATGCTGATACTCCTTATACTCTAAACTGCCTGTACTCCTAAAACTCAGCCAGTACTCCATTTATTATAACAGTAAAGATAATATTAATACATATCAAAGCTATTATTAATGTGCCTATAGTACTAACACTGCATTGGGTCAAAATAATTCATTTTCACGATAATAGCGCTGTGAATTATCATTTTATCGTTAAGATCCTTTGGATTCCTACGTGTATTGTGAATTTGAAGTTGAGATTTACTGTAAAAGTCCAGTGGCGTGTGGCTTATTTTGACCTTCTGAGGGTAAACTTCATCTTCACAATAAAAGGCCACTGCATTGTTGTGTTTTGACCTGTCAACTCCACAATAAAGTTAAAGTAGTAAATTGCTTTCTAATGACCTGGGATTGTACTGTAACTGAATGACTGATCACGTGCTATTGTGAGTGCCTCTGAAGGTGTGTTCAGACTGAATGTTAAGTCAGTTTTTGTGTGTGAATATAAAGCGCACACACAGCGACCTGCAGCTAACACCTGTACAGTCGGTACATTGGCTGTTTGACGCGACTGCACGAAATGTCCATCGGTCAAATTCATGCAATAAGGTAACAATCCTCTCTGTTAGTACTCAAACTGTACCAGTAGTACGAATACACTCATTCAGTACTCTCTCTGTGTGTGTGTAGGCATTATGAATCAAGTCATGCAGTGGGCCTGGAGGTACATACACACTCACACACTTGCAACTTTAGTTTCAGCTGGTTGGCTGCAGTGTGTCATGACCTTGCATTAGTTCATGCATGTGTGTGTGAAGTTGCATTTTAAACACACACACACAATCAGAAGTGTTGCTGCAGTTTTCAGGGATTACAGTCCTCCTCTAATCCTTTCCTCCTTTTCTTTACTCTCTTCTTTCCTTCCTTCATCCCTTCCTTTTCCATCTCTCTTTCCCCTTTAACTCCTTTTACTCCTTCTAGTTCTCATTCATTATCTTCTATCTGCCTGTTCTCTCCTCTTCTTCCTAACTTTCTTCTTCCTCCCTTACCTTTCTTGCTTTTTTCCTTCTCTTCCTTTCTTTATTCTCCTCATTTCTACTCTGTCATTCTCGTCCTTCCTATCCCTTCGCTCCTCTCTGCTTTCCCTTTTCCTCCTCTTCAATTCTGCCTTCCTCACACCCCTCCTTCCCTCCCTCCTCCTCCTCCTCCCTCCCATCGCGGCAGCATCTGTTCATAATGAAACACACAGTTGGACGTCGTCCTCGTTTAGCGCCTCCTCCACGCTACCTGCTCCAGAGGTTACCTCCCGCCGGGCGCGTTTGTTAGACATCATCAGCACCTCCCCGCGACCTTCTCTCCCTCCTCCTCCTCCTCCTCCTCCTCCTCCTCCCTGCCACCCCCTCCTCCTCCAGATGTCATTGATCTGGGAAGTGGGTCACAACAGCGCTGAATCAAAGCCAGGTTACACAAGGCTCCGAGGCAGATACTGTATGTAATTTTAGCGTGGGTTAATATTTAGGGGGGAGAAAAAGAAATGTGACGGCTGATGTTTTTGGAGTATTTGCAGGTTCTGATCTGAGAGTCTACAGCCTGCAGACCTGACAGATGCTGAAGGTGCAGAGGGTGAAGTTCTTGGCCTGAACGCCTCATGGATCTGTAAATAGGACTGCTAATTTGGAAGAAACAAAAAATACATTTGGAGTATTTTCCTTTTTGCAGCCACAATGAATTTTAAAAACCAATTTCTAATGCACCAGTAGCAGGGGAGAAGGCATTTTAATGCTAATATGTTATTAATAGAATCGTGTAATTTGTGATGCATTTAAAAAAAAAAAATGTAAGCAGTTTTCATTACTTTTGCAACAGAAATACAAGATATCTCAAAAAAGATGAGCAATGAATTTGGACACAAAACCTCATTTGTACACAAAAGTATTGAAAATGCACTTGATATGCTAATAACCTTTCTAATCTCTGTCACACCAGCTAGTTCCCAGTATTACGCAATATATATTATACGTTTTTATGAAACTCAGAGTTTATTTGAAATTGTAGATCCAAAACTATCAAAAGATACCAAATATGTGAGGCAGAATTTTTGAGAAATGTGTCTAAAATGATGCACAAAACAGTTAGAATATTTCCATTTGATGGTGAAGCCAGTGAGTCTTTGGTTTTAATATTCTACTAAACACCCTATAGCTTCAATGAAGAGTTGGTCCAAGCTGTTCCACACTATAGTATATTAAATACTGACTAACTAACAAACAACGAAGCTGCTTGAGGGAAAACCTAATGTAAAAATCAAGGATCAGGAGATTAAAATATATTCATAAAAATTTCAGTTGCCTTGAGCTTGGAGGTTCATTCTCGATGTTGGGAACACATCTGTGATAAAATATTCTAAACTCAAGGTTCACTTACTATCTTGCTACCATTTGCAGAAGAAGGCCGTGAAAGGTGGTTACATTTTTTTAGACTTATTAATTCTACAATGTCTGAAAGGATGGCTAAAGTTAGGAAAAGACTGTGGTGTTGGCTGGTGCAGATGATGCTTGACAAGGTTAGAGAGGGAAGGGTCGCCGGTTCAAACCCCAGGCTGGCAGGATAAACCACAAGAGAAAGAGCAGCATTTGTTCTCTCTCATTACCACCATTGAAATGCCCTTGAGCAAGGCCCTGAAGCCCAACTCTGCCCCAGTGGAGCTGCTCAGTGGGAACCAGATCAGACTGTGGTTGTACTGGGCAAAACTGATGCTCTACACACACATCCACCACCTCGGCCTCCACCTATATTCCACGACACCTTGCATTAGCACTGAACGTTGTCCCAGTATACCCCCTTCCACTTCCTTTGGCTTCAAGTTGTCCTTGGTTTGGAGTGGTCCTCCAATCAGAGAGCTACAAGAGGGTGTGTGAAAATAACTCCACTGTAGAATGAGATGCCATACGTGACCATTAAACATAATCAAAAGCTGCCAGAGGACCACATGTAAAGAAAATAAGGTACTGAACACTCACACCTTACTACTTAAAAGATACAGTACTTCCTGCTTTAGCATTGAATATCAGCACTGGACATAAATCTTGGGCTGCAGAATTGTCCAATATAAACATATTTCCTTGGGTTACTGGACTGGTCCTCTGCATGTCTTTCTGTATGGACCACAGGTCATAGTACAGCTTATTGAGTGCCAGCAGTTGATAAATTCATCCCTCTACTGAAATTCATGTCTTCAATTTTTTATATTTTAACTCTGCAAAGGCAGATTTTGTGTATCTAAAACAAAAGAAGAAATGCTGTACTTGGGTTTTAAAAGTCACGACAGTTGCCCTTGCTGTTTAATACAGATAAACTGAATCAAAGTGGGAAAACAAACACCAAGGCTCTGCTCATAGAGAAAGGCTATAAAGCCTTAAGTCAATCAGTCTGTTCAAAGAGCGGGTTAAAAAACATGAAACATTCCCAAGCATTTAAACATCAGCCATCCTCTGAGGACAAAGCTTCAAACAGACCACATTCAAACCTCGACCAAAGGTTGTTCACGAGCCTCGGATTTTGTTTTCCTTCTTTGACTTTGGGTTGTTAATCAGAAGGACAAAAGGCCATCCATTGGAGGGACTGAATGAAATTAGAAAGATTCCTCGCACGACTCAGAGAAATCTAATGACAGAAAGTGCAAAGTTAAAGCTCAGATGTTTTAGTTATAAGTATTATAAAAATGATGAGAAATGACTTTCTTATCACAGATACACACAATCCCACAAACACCTCAACATTTCTCTTTTTTTCTTTGCTCTGCAAAAGATATTGAACAATATCTAAATACTATCCTACACTACTCTAATAACCACTGTGCAAATGATAAATATGTGTTTCTTCTTCAAGGACGCCTTACAATTATGTTTTGTACCCAGAGCTGCTTTGTATGCAGTCAGTGCTTGCTGGTGTTTGTTGTGCTTTTTCTTTGTTTTCTTTTGCAGATTAAGACAAAGTTTCTGTCTCTCACCAGAGGAGGTCGGAGGTCAGCGTGGAGCCAGAGCAGGCAGCAGTGCAGCACCACGCTCCCCGACACAAGACAAGGACTGTCGGTGGCTGACAGAGACATTTGCTCCAGAGGGGGCTAAAGCCAAATTTCTGCTTCTCTTTTGTGGTTTTCCACTTGTATAACCAGCTTGAAATGGATGGACTGGAAAGTAAACTCCCCATATTTATCCTGCCAGTCCAGGATCAAACCACCAACCTCCTGGTCCCAAGCCGGCTTCTCTAACCTTTATTTCCAAATTTTAAAAACATTGGCATTGAACATTAAAATAAAGTTTTGCCTGCCCAGTGTAACGGTGTGGGACTTTAACAAAACAATCCCAACTCTAGATCCTCTGGATCTACATCATCAAACAACTTCTGTCGGCATGTAAGCTGAAGAAGATGAATTTATCTGTCGCACTTTTAGGCCTACTCGTCCTTGTTGGCTTCTCGTCCATGTTGGCTTAAAACTTAAAGGAATAGCTTGACATTTTCGGAAATGCGCTCATTCGCTTCTAATAGTTAGATGAGAAAATCAATACCACTCTCATATCTGTCCATTAAATATAAGGCTACAGCCAGCAGTACAACAGTAACAAAATCTGCCTACCAGCACCTCTAAAGTTCACTGATTCATATTATATCTCATTTGTTTAATCTATAAAATGACCAAAGTGTAAAAATGACAACAACTTGGCTGGGACTCGTAGCTTCATAGAGTCTCTGCTAGCAACTTCTCAGAGCCAAGAAATAGTTTGGTACATAACCCACTTAAAATGGCAAATTGTCATTTTTAAACTTTTTGTATGTTTTTGTTAAACAAACGAGATATTAAGTGTTGATTAATGATCTTAAGAGGTGCTGATAGGTGGATTTTGTTACATTTGGACATTTGTTTCCAGTCTTTGTGTTGAGCTAAGTTAACCACCTGCTGGCTCTAGTGTCAAATTTAGCATACAGATATGAGAGTGGTATCTTCTCATCTAATTCTTGACAAGAAAGTGAATAAGTGTATATCCCAAAATGTCAAACTATTCCTATAACCACGAGAGTTTATTCTTGACCTTGGAAATACCAGTTTGTCCTCAACAGAGAAGCATAAATCCACTTTATGGCTTTCTTCTTGTCTACCCCCTTCTTTTGGCCTGAAATTGTTCTGGGTTTGGAACGGCCCTCCAATCAGAGAACTACAACGGGTAGTGGTAAAATAACCTCACTACAGATTAAAATGCCACTTGTGATCTTTAAACGTCATCAAAAGCTGACAGAGGAGCAGAAACCACATGTAAAGTAAGGTACAGAATTCATAGACATTTCTACAGGGACAGACACATCGACTGAAGCAGGAACTAAACCTGCAGCCTTCCAGGATGACAGGACAAGTGTCAAAATCTGCTGTCAAAAACAGTCGTCTGAAAGAAATTGAAAAAAACACAGACTGCCAGTCAAAAAATCCAGCTACTCTGAGTTCAGGTACTGATGTGGGGCAGGAATGAGCTTTAATGGAGCCCTGCTGAAGAGAAAAAAACAGCCCTCAGGCGATCTATGTAAAGTGGAGAAACCTCGCCACCTGCCATCCCACCGGCCGTTAGGTTTGATCAACTGATTTAGTGCTCGATCACACTCTGAATTATGTGTCTGGAGGCAGCGGGGGGAATGGAGGGCTTAATGAAACCCAAAACTGGTGAGAAAGACACAAATAATTTGTGCGATAGATGGAAGTAAAGTATGTTCATATAGCACCTGTCTGGGTGTTAAAATGCTTTTAAAAGGCATGCAAAATATGATCTCCATCTAAGAACAACATGCCTCAATTTGCTGGAATTGTCTGGCATAAATGAGAGATATAATTGGATATCGTCTACATAGAGGGTGATACTATGTACCTTTAAGAAATGTCTTTAAAATTGACAGTAATCATTTGCACTAAAATATGGCTAATGCAGCTTTACTGTCAGGCTATTGCCCTCCTGGAAACTCTTTCAGAAGTGAAAGTGTATTTAAAAAAACAGTGACTAGATAGATATATTTTAATATGTTTTCTACCTTCAAAAAATGTCACCAATGGAGGGGAAGGTTGATTTTGGGTGTAGCATCATTTTGAGGTCTCCAAGTCAGATTTATGGTCAAATTAAAATTTCCCCCTGAACTTCAGAGTCTGCAGTTTGCTTTAAGGCAGGGACATAATACATGTTTTAACACCAAATTATGATTGTAGAGCAAAGAGCAAGCAGATGAACTAACATATGATAGACTTGACTGTCATGGATGAATGCACTGTTCTCTGAGCCATTATTGGGTTTTACATCATATCTTCAAACTTAAAAATCTGTTAAAGGCCATGTTCTATGTATGATCTAGAACACCTTGTTTAGCTAGTTTTTAAATTTTTACGGAATCCAAATACAAAACAGTTTGTCATCATCATCTTAGCCTGGACAAATTCTGAACGGGATCCAGATATTTGAGCTGGTTAACAACAAAAATCTCAATGGAGACGACTGTAGCTATAAAAGCAAGCGTCTCAAAGTGAGATGCTCAGAATTTTCACTGTCAGTCTTCCACTGTGCCTGAGGGCTTTCTCTGGACTTCAGATGGAGAGGGAACTGACATAAAGACCCCTTTTAACACAACCTCAGCACAGGCTGAGGAGCTCTGCATCAGCCTACAGATTCTCCAGACGGTGAGTCTCCAGCAGCTGCATACAATAGAGAACATAAAAAGGCGGAGAGGCCTCTGTGGCATTTTTACCTGCATGAAAGTGTTGTCTGGCTGCATAAAAGAGAAATTTCAGTGCTAAGTAAAGTGGCAGTGTGGCTCGACGCCCGTCTCTGTCGGTCAGACCTGTGATAATGTAACGGCTGCTGTCCAGCAGTGTGCTCTATTCACAGCCTAAGGCTTCCTTTTCACACTGTCCACAATAGAATAAACTCAGTGCAGCATATGGGGTCTGCTGACTGTTTGAGTGGATTGTCCTCTTTAAAATGTCCCTTTGTCTGGCACTGGGTGTGCTGTACTGCTAGGGTTGTCTGGTAGTTTAGTAAGTGGTTAAATTTGTAAGAACTACAGATTTGTGTTCCAGGCAGCAGGTCGCTATGAAAATCAACTTACAGGGACTTGAAGCTACAAAACTTTAAAGCATGTTTTAGCTTCCAAAATGTGGTAAATCAAACACAGAAGACAAACACTACGCTGACATGAACATCGTGTAAAGGATCCAACAAGTCCTACAATCTAAACGACAGAATACTTAGTCTGTCATTGCCTTCCAAAACAACTCACAAAACACTCGCATTTTCTAATGTGGCTTTAGAAACCATTATAAATGACAAAAATACACAAGCTTTTTCCAATCTGCAACCACTATGGTTTAGGTTTGGTTAGATTTAAGCTACTAAACTTTAGGGAATGATTGTGGTCATGGTGAAAAGAAATGTTGACTGTAGGTCGGTGATGGGATGCAAACAGAGGACTCCAGAATTAAAAGTGAAATACTTTGTGTGCCAGACGAGCCTCCATATGATGCTTTGTTGTGATGCTTTTGGGTTGAATGTTCTCTGGTCTGTCCTGTACTATGAACTCACCAAGCCAAGTTCACTGTTTTGAAGACGATAAAGTTAACTCAACTTCTTACCTACACATATTTTGGAAATAAGAAAACATTGATGAATCTGACAAAAGTTCTGCATTTGATCATATAAAGGTAAGATCTGAGAGCACCAAAATCTTACTCCAGGTTGGGGAATTCTCATTATGTCGTCGTATCCAGGTTTAGGGATTTTCTTTTTCACAACACTCTTACAGGAACCATTTTTTAAGATTGATTTCTTTTGCTTTGATACTCATGGGTACACGTTCCTGCTAACATTTGCTTATTTTTACTTTTCCACTACTGACTGTCAGTCTCAGAACTGGGCCAGTTATCTGAGTTTCTTTAAATTTAACTCCAGCGATGAGCTCTGACTGACTGACTCATCAGATATCAGCTGTCTGTCTGCCTGAAGGCTTACTTTGTACCATCCATACAGTCTACACTACTTCATCAGTTAGCATTAGCTTATTGCCTTGCATTAGATAACATTGTCAGTAGTCAGCTGTACTGCCATCTTTATTAGGTTCTGGCGTGCTTGTTGTGCTGTTTTACGTAGCTCATCCTTTGAATTTATGTCGTTTTTTATGTGCTGCTGTTAAACAGATTTACTGTGGAAGAGGCTGAGGAGAGCGTCTCAAATGTGACAGCTGAGAAAAAAACTGCTCAGACTGACAGAGAGACTCCATTTTGGAGAATTAAATCAGTTAAATGGCTGTGGGAGAGCAGAGAGGGAAGCTGGATGTGTCCGCCGGGCTGAAGAGCTCTCAGGAAAATGCCTCAGTTTCTCTTGCCAAGGCTGAATCTTTTTTCTTTCTCTTTGCTTTATTGGTGAAGCTCTGACCCGTCGCTCTCTCTTTCTCATTTTTCAAAGTCGATTTTCTCTCTTAAGTGTTCTGCTCTCTCTCAGTTCTTTGCTTTTTCTTCCCTATGCCTCGTTTTATTTTGGTCAAATCACTTTCAGCTCTTCAGCTCCCACTTTGACTTTCATCTCCTTTTTCTCAATCACTCTACGGCAGACAGACAGACACACTCTCAGCCAGCCAGACTAAGATGAGGAAAAACTGGACCAAGATTTAAGGTTCACCTGAGATCCCGCAGTGTAAAGGCAGAAGAATTGTAGTCATTACTTGAGCCTATTAGAAGAGATTTAACATACAGTATGAAGTCACATTTATCTCATTCTCTTTATTCTGATTCGCACAGGGAGTGGGAGTCCATTATAACACATCCCTGCTGTGAGCTCGCTGAAATCAGGCAGAGTCATGTGAACGTGACTGAAAAGAGCTTCACTGCCAGTTAGGGTCACAGACTTGTATGAAACAAGCACTCCTCCTGGCCTACCATCTCAGAAAAATAACTCATCAACCAATCAGGCAACAAGAGCTTTCATCACCATGTGGTCTGGTGGGTACCAGGATTTCTGTTAAATCTAAGCCAGACCTAGAAGTTTTGTAGTAGTAGCAGTAGCAGTAGTAACAGCAGCAGCAGTAGATGTAGCAGAAGGAGCAGTCCTGCACAGTATTGCACAGGCAGTAACAATAGTGTTATTAGTAGTGGTAGTAGTAGTAAAAACAGTAGGACCTGTAGTTGTAGTAACTATAGCATTAGTAATCATAGTACCAGAAGCAGTAGTGGTAGCCTGGTTGTAGCAGTAGTAGCAGTGGAAGTGGCAGTTTAAGCAATACTAACAGTAGCAGTAATAGTGCTGATAGTATTCATAGTAACAGCAGCAGTAGTAGTAGAGAGTACATTAGTATCAGTAGTACTAGTGCTACTTGCAGTCACAGTAACAGTTAGCGACAGTAGTAGCATTGGAAGGAGCATTTTTTATAAGTACTGACAGTGGGAATAGTAGTATTAGTAGGAGTAGTGGTATCAGTACTAGTAGCAGCAGTAGTAGTAAAAGTTGTCGTATTAGCAACAGCAGTATAAGTAATCATACTAGTAGTAGTGACAAAAGTAATATCAATATTAGCAGCAGTATTAGTAGTAGTGTTATGTGGTGAGGCCACCAGTTACTGCAGTCACCCGCCTCACTTTTAGCTGCTATTGTGGCCAACAGTGAGTACAGGAGCTGCATCTGTATTCATATTTTATTCTGAGCTGCAAATTACACTTATTTCCATAAAATATACAACTGGTGTCAGGTTGTTTTTTCACCCCTTCCAGGTCACAGTTAATTTATTTTTCTTATTTTATTGTCTTTGCCTTCCACACTGCCTGCCAGTCTCTCACCACCACCTTTTCCACTGTGCTCCTCCCCAGAGTTTTTTTTTTGGGG
>NTHP01000509.1:51810-89694 GCA_003416845.1 Oplegnathus fasciatus | reverse complement strand
TGAATGCAACCAATTTAATCTGCTGACTGAACTGAGCAAGGATGTGTTTTATTGGTTGGCTTTTTTTAATGTTACATGGTCTTGCTTTAAGGCTCTAAGACTCAGACTGAACACAAGGAGAAGAGACAGGAGAGGAAATGAAAAGACGTCATTCACTGAAGTTGTTTGGCAAAGACACAGAAGAAAATGGGAGAAAAGCTGAAGGATAATTAACAGAACTGAATAAAAGTTCTTTAAATTAAGCATCAACTGAAATCATGAACGTTATTCTTGTCTACTGTCATAATTTCCCCTTACAGATGCAGCTTTAGTTTGTTTTCTACTGCACATAAATTATACACAATGTCATAAACACCAGGCAGGATGAGATGTCACTTTCCTTTGATCGGCTGATGAATCAGGTCAGTTTGTTCAGTTTAAAGTCCTCTGAGAGACCACTGATGCTTCCAGGGCGCTGCCCACCTCCCACCCAGTGCATGCTGGGAGATGATCCATCCCCCTGCACCCCTGAAGAGGATAAGTGGTTTAGAAAAGGATGGATGGATGGATGGACAGGTGTCATATGTTCAGCAGATCACATGATGCTGCGGCTGATCTGAGCTGATTTCTCACCACAAACGAACCACAACATAAAGTCCCAGTGTGTGTGTGTGTGTGTGTGTGTGTGTGTGTGCGCGTGTGTGTTGGTGGGGTTTCATTTTCAGGGTCAGCAGCCAAATCTCTAACAGATGGTCTGATCCAGGATGAGCCCAGCGCCTCCTGCTGGCAGACGAGCTGCGAGAGGCAAAACACAAACTCTGGACTCAAACCCGGGAAAACACTCCTCCTCCCTCCTTCCCCTCCTTCCCCTCCTTCCCCTCCTCCCCCTCCCCCTCATCCTCCTCCTCTACCTCCTGCTTCTCGTCTATTTCCTCCTTTTTGCTTTCTCTCTTCCTCTTCCTCTCCACGTCTTGTCCATCTTCTTCCTCCTCCACCATTTTCCTTCTTCTCATTATCATAATTATCCACTTCCTTCTCTCTCCCTCTTCCTCCTCCTTTGCTCCACCTCACTCTCCTTCTCCAACATCATTATCATTATCCACTTCTTTCTCCCTCTTTTACACCTCCCTTTCCTCCCCCTTTTAATTTCTTCCCGTCCCGACTCCTCTGCTTTTTCCTTTTCTTTTTCTTCCTCCTGCTTTTCATCTTTCTCCACCTCCTGTCCTCATTTCCACATCTTTTTTCTTGGTTCTCTTTCTCTCATCCTTCTCCTCCCTTTCTACCCATCATCCACCTCCTTCCCCTCCTTCTTTGATTCTCCTCCTCATTATCGCTCACTCTTATATTTCTCCAGTTTCTTGTCTTTCTCCTCATCTCCTTATTCTCCTCCTTCTTTCCTTCCTCTTATAGTCACCGTTATGCACCTTCTTCTCCTGCATCATCTTCTTTTTGACCTCCCTCTTCTCCTCATCCTGACTCTTCTTCTTTCTCCTCTTCTTCTATTTCCTCTTGCTTCTCGTCTTTCTCCTCCTCCTCTCTTTCTCTTCACTTTTAACTCCCTTCCATTTCCTTCTCCTCCACATCATCTTCATTATCCCCCTTCCTCTCCTTTGTTTCCACCTCCCCTCCTCATTATTCTCCTACTTTCTTTCTCTTTTTTTGTCATCATAAATATCCACCTCCTTCCTCTCCTCCCCCTCTGATTCCAGCTCCCTCGCCTTCTCCTTCTCCTCTCACTCCCTCCACTACTCTCCTCTGGGACCTCCTGTCCTACCACCTGAAGCTCTCTGCTGGTTCGGGGGATTTTCTGGAGCCGAGGCCATGAAAGCGGCGGCCTTCGGCTGGAGGATCACTGAGCGTGCTCAGAATCACCAAACATCCCTCTGTTGTTGAGGTGTTAACATGCAGCATCTGCAGTCTGACTGCTGGAGTCCTGATGTTGGTCAGGAGTCAAGAGCAGGACGTGAACTCTGCTGGGACTCTTCCTCTTTTTATCAGTCCTGCACAGACACACAACTACACTGAAGAAAGCATTACGCATCTTAAAAGACACACTCAGAAGAGTGGAGGCTGTTACAGCAGCAGATTAATGCGTGTCGGAATCACATGTACAGCTATCACATACGGGTGTAACAGTCACACGTCCACATACTTTTGGCCATGAGTGTAGCTGAGTCGGGGCTCTGCTGTTAAGTTAAAGTGGCTTCAGCACTCCTGCTGCTGAGTGTCTCTGCTCCCATTGATTTCTTTCTTTTTATTTTATTTTATTTTTTTATCCTAAAATCTGAAAACTTCTGTGGCCCCAAAACTTTAGTTTCTGGAAGGAAGTGAGCATGCTCAGAACAGCAGGAGGAGCTGCAAACAAGCTGTGTCACAATTACTAATGAATGACACCTTAAAGTATTCACTATTCGCTGTACTAGTGTTTACAGTGCAGTATTTGGGCACAATTCTGTCAAAAATCCAGTAATATTAGTAATACTTAAATGTGCACAGTTCTTCAGATTTCTTGTTTTGTCCAACCAAAGACATTCAGTTTACAATGATGTACAACAGAGAAAAGCAGCAAATCCTCACATTTGAGAAGCTCAAACCAGTGATGTTTTTATAAATGACATAAGCGATTAATCGACAAAAATGTTGTCGATTAATTTTCTGCTATTTGACGAATGGCTTCAGCGCCGTCTTTAAAGCAGCCTTTCATCAGTGTGTCAGTGGCTCAAAGCAGTGAGCCACAACTGGGACACAGAACTAAGGTAAAACTCTGATTTCAACCTTGTCAATCGTGCAGGCCGGAGCACCACATCGGTCTGGCCTGATCTACCTGCCTCCTCCCTCCCCCTCCTCCTCCTCACCACCACCCATGTTAATGAAAGACATGTGGTGGAGGCATAATGCTATTGTCTGTCAAATCTGCTTAGGGATCGGGGGGAGCGGCAGGGATCTGGCTGTTGTTGTGTGGGTGGACGGGCAGATCATCTGCTGCGGATGACGGCTTAATCCAATCATAGCGAGCGGATCACAGGAAGCCGATTCACCGTATAGCTGCCGGCCGGACGACCGACCTCGCCGTGCAGACCTGGATCTGTGTGTCTGTCAGCTTGCTGCTGCGAATTCAACAGGACGCCTCATCAGCGGGGCTCATTGTGCCTATTTATGGACGACTGTGATGATGACAGACCGACTCAAAAGCATTTCACACTTTAGCAAACGTCCATTAAAGGACAATTACAGCATTCCACTTTCCATTTAGTACATTTCCCCTCACTTTAATGTTATTTCTTACAGTCCCCACATGCTCACAGCATGATTAAAGATATTTTTAAATCAGTTTAGCCAAACCTCTCAGGCTCATTCAGTCCAATTCAGCTGCAAAAGG
This sequence comes from Oplegnathus fasciatus, assembly GCA_003416845.1. NCBI lineage: Eukaryota > Metazoa > Chordata > Actinopteri > Centrarchiformes > Oplegnathidae > Oplegnathus > Oplegnathus fasciatus. Next base: position 86,336 of record NTHP01000509.1, on the reverse strand, counting down.
CAGAGAAAACAACTGGATGTTTCTAATTCAGTTAGTAAAGAAAATCACTGTGGAGGAGAAGAAATCAGGTTGCAAAGCAAAGCTAAAGGCTTTCCTTTCCAAATGTCTGGTTTTTGCTCTTATGGAAAAACATCAAATATCTGATAAAGTGATAAAATCTAAAATAAATCACTGAAGCGATGGAAAAAGAAGGGAAGGAAATATTTCATTTCACAGGTAATGGTTTGTGTACACGCCACAATATCTGAACGTGAACAATGCCGGTGTTTTTAGCTACAAATAGTCTCCATATGACTTCTGAGCATTCTCCAAATCACTCCATCAGTTTTTAGTTTTCCTCCATTACAGGCAGCGATTGGTTCATTTCTGTGTAAAGCAGGGGTCCATTTCACCAAATTTCCTCTCACTTATTCGAACACATTTCACCAATCAAAAACAAACGGCATACTTGTGACCTGCGCACGAGCGTGAAAGAACGCGATACGACTCACAAATTTATCTGCAATTTGTAAATAACAATCATTTGTGACACGTGACTCTGCCACCATTTGTGATCTGTGTAAGCAGTGCTCCCAAATCACTTGTGTGGAACAGGCCCAGCACGGGAAGAAACTTCTGTCAGAGAGCTAATCCATCACAGGGAACATCCTGTCCACTGTTATTGCTGTCAAACTGACAATATTGTCGCATGATAATTCAGTTATAAGTAAGCAGATTTAAGCACATTTTTGCTGGAAATGTCACAATCATTTCCTCCAGCAGAATTCCCCAGATAGACTCTACTCTGACTGCGTGTTTGACAAACTCAAACTTCATCAAGATCATCAACATCTAGCCCAGCATGTCATCAGAACCTTGCAAATATGGGTTGTGACATTTATATATATTTTCTTATTGTCAGCAAATCCCACGAAAAGACCAAAACCAACAATGTGTCAGTCCGTCTCTCAATACACTGTCTCAGCTCCGAGGCCATTCGTCCCTACAGTACTGAAGACAGACATCTTTTAAAACAGCTCGGAAACACAGCAAAGTTTCATATTAAAAAAGGCTCAGTCGTTTCATAAAAACAGCTACTCCCTGTAGATTTTAGCAAACGTCACTAAAAAAGGAAGAAAAAGTGCATTTGTTGGGGACTATTTTAAGCGGCGGATTAATCCACATTTGGTGCTCTAGTGAATATTTCTGGCAGCAGATTGACACCAACTCCAAAGTGTCAATTTTACCAGGACAGGCTTTAAATTAGCTGTTTGTAGGTGGAACCGTTGAATGACACGATAAACCAGACCAAACTTCATCCTTGTTAGTGCAGGATGTGTGGTTTCTGTATGGTTTCATATGGAAATTATGTATGAACTTTGACCTCCCGAACTCTATCAGACTGGTTAACACAGTGTAAATAAATGAGACAAGTGAATCAGCAGAAAAGACAGAGAAAAGCAGCTGAATGTATGCTGGCAAAAATACATAAACATACATACACACACACACACAGTCGAGGCCGTCTGAGCTGCTCTGAAGTGAAAACAGAAATCAATACAACACAGAAACATTTCAGAATCCAATATCCAACTGCTTCAAAACGGAGGAGGAGGAAGAGGAGGAGGGAGAGGAGGAGGGAGGAAAAGGGGGAGGAGGTGGAAGATTCCATCAAACAGCAGACATAACTGATAAAAATGGGGTGAAAATGAATAAACAGTTACGTAACAGCAGCCTGTGATATCTGTCTGTCCTTGTAATGTGATGTCGACAGGGTTGTGGGGAGCTTGAGCCAATCCCAGTTTATATTGGCTAAGAGGATGGGTACACCTGGGCAGGTAACCAGGCTGTCCCAGGGGTACAAACAACAGACAACCATTCACACTCACATTCACATCGACGGGCAAGTTTACAATCCATCTATTCTGCGTGTCTTTGGACTGTGGGAGGAAAAATGAAGTCACGCATTATTAACAAGCTACATCCTGTAAATCAGCAGTGTTTTATCTGCTCATTCTCGCTGACGTCACCTTTCCTGCTATCACTCATCCAAGGAAGTCCATTTCCAAAGTCATTAAGACGAGTTTATTTATGTACAGTCGTAAAATTATGAGACGCAAATCCAAATTATGATGGGAGATAGTAAGTCAGAATTTTGCTCGGACATAAAAAGAGAGAAATCAGCTGAGGAACGTCACACATTTACTGGGCTGAAGTAGTTTGCAGTCGAGTACATGAAGAAAAATATTTATTGATCCTTTGATTTTTTTTTCCCGCCCACTGTTGACAAATCTGGCAGCTGATTTATGTGAGACAGGGAGGAACATTTACACCGACAGTGAAAGGAGGGATGTTTGGGTTAATCAGCCTCTAAACACTATAGTGTGAAACTGGTTATGACACTACAGGCTTTGGAAAGAATAACATTAACGTACTGTCTGATCTCCACAGTGCGGATGTGAAACAGTTTCAGCAGCTAATTAAAGCCAGCAGGAACGACTTGCTAGTTTAAGATTTAAATATCCAAACTCGATGATACCATTTGCTTTGTAATCAGAAGAAAGGCATCATTTAATAAAAACTGGAAACATTTCGGCCACCAAAACAAGCTAGCGAGAGATATGCAGGTGGCGACTCTCCAACACCCCTCCATACAGGGTTGTATCGAGATGTGAATCACAGGCGCGTCTGTCGAAGTCGGTGTGGACTGTTTGATAAATTTTGATAAAACAGAAGTGTAGTTTTGTGAGACAGATGAGTGACGGATGTCAAACATACTACAAAAACTTTTCACTTCTTTTTTTTTCTTGGTGGAAATGGGCTTCCCTTCTCATCCCCCCGTCCATTCAGAGGTAGACAAACATAAGTTAAAGGACAATATTGTCTTAAAAAAAAAAGACATTTGTCCTTTCAGCTGGAGCCTTCTTTTCTTTTCCGTTTTCTTTCTTTATCTTTTCTCGTCTTTCTTCTTCTCGTGCAGCAGGCTGTAAGCTGCTTGTAGCACAAATCACATTTTAATTAGCTCGATCCCGGCTAACGACCTCCTCCTCCAGGATTACCTGCCAGCATACGTCTAATCCCTCCGTCCTCCGTCTCTCCTCCCTCCCTTCAAACCTCTTTACTCCTCCTCCTCCTCCTCCTCTCTGACCTCCTCTCTCCTCCCTCAGTTTCATTTGTCATCTTTGTCCTCTCTGTGTCAAATGCAGCTTTTTCCTCATCACGTTTCCACTTTAAATTCACGTATTCTTTCCTTTTTCCCCCATGCAGCTGTGATGTTTTACACTCTGCATAAATCCAGACATTTTTATCATTTTTCACACTCCACATATTTCATATCTTTTGTGTGTTTTCATATCATACGTAGTTTTCCTCCCATTTGCTCGGCTGCTGGTTTTTGTCATATTCTAATAAAGCTGCTGTTTTTTCCATTTCAGTTTTTCCCACTTTCTCATCCATATGTTTCCACATAACAAGCTGCAACGAGTTCCAAACTCTCATCTGTTTTATTGTTTTTCATGTTCTGTACTCTTTTTCTTTTCGGTATCCAGCGGCCGTAATGTTGGGTTGAAACTTTCATAGATTTGGTAGAAAATGATGGAGAGAATATTTCAGCAGCTGCAGTGAACTAACAACTTGAACTGATATTTAATTGCAAGCAAAGTTTATTGACAAATGATACATGTTTAAGAGGAAAATGCTAAGATACATAAAAATCCCAATAAATAGGAATAACAAAGTCAATAAAACAAATTATAGAGTATAAACCGTCAACCATCTAACATATACGGTACATATGAACTATATTTCCTCACAGAGACGTGATTATTTTCGGATGTTCAGAGGACTCTTTAACCCTTGGACGCTTTGCTTTAATAACTTGAAATGTCAGACCACGTGGGCACCTCTGCTGAGATATCAGAGCAAGTGAATGTGTGGCTTTCCTTTTGATTTTGATGGAGCTATGAGATGTTTACTCTGAGTGAAATGTTCAAACCCAAGACTCCATGTTTTTTTATGGCTGCACCAATACATCAAATGGAAATACTGTAGACGTGTTGTTTTCAGACACATTTCAGCCGAGATATCTTTGGAGAGACTTTAAATAAAGTTCTGTGGGTTTCAACAAGGTACAGACCTGAGTTTGTAGAGATGGAGCCTCGAGGGTGTCTGGCAGTGTTGTTGAGGTTTTATGCACCCAGAAGAAGCACAAAACATTTGTTGTGTTGATGTTGACATGAAGGGGAGGTTCCTACTCATCCTCCTCTTCCTCCTGCTCCTCCTCCTCCTGCTGTGTTGGAGGCAGGATGGGGGAAAACCTTATTAACTTAGGAAGGATCGCTACGTTAATACCTGGCAAATAAGTGGATTAGCAGGGGGTCACCGTGGATTAGCCATCAGTTTTTGTTCATCTGACGTCTACCCTCCTCAAACCCCCGTAATCTCGTCTAAATCCTGTAAAGCAAAGGCTCGGGGCCAAATGGGGCCCAGACGTCGTCCCGCTGTCAACTTCCTGGACAGAGAAGGGGGCGGGCCTCAAAGAAAAGACTGCTCCTGTGTTTGTCACAGATCTTTATTCTCGTCGGTTTACCTCCATCGCTCCTCTTCACTTTGACCTCCCTCCTCCGCCACCATTCCTCTGCTCTTTGTCTGCTCTCGTCTCCCTCCCTCGCCTCACAATACAACAGCAACATCAAAGCTTGTGTTTCTATGACAACAGCCCTGACTGAACCACATCCAGACCTCCCTCCCCGCCGCCTTCCATTCAGACCGGCTTCCCTAATTGGCGGGTTCGGCCGGTGGACTCTGAGGACAAGGTGGTTCCCCCTGCCAGCTGCACAGAGAGGTTACCTGGCAGATGAATATGAATAAGGTGCTCATATCTCCCGCTCTTTCATCGCCACTCGGCTTTGACTCACGGGGCGAGCGAGGATGATGTAAGGTGGTATAATTGGCAGGCTTGGGGTGGCAGGATGTGGCACGGCTTCATACCCGGCGCAAGAAATTGATGGTGAACCCCAGTGGGAGGCGGGTGGAGAGGCTGAGGTCACGTCATGTGGTCAAACGCCGCCTCAGATAGATGAAGGCCGCATGACATCACAGGAACGACCAGAACAGAAAGAATGTGTTGGTTTGACAGAGCAGACCGAGGTTACATACTGTTATAACAGGTGCTGCACAGAGCCAGGTGCATTAAGGGCATTGACAGATTTTTGTCTCCTGCCTTCAGGTGTTTGGTTTGTTTGTTTTTGATGGTTACTGTTCACAGTACCTGCTTGACTACCTGCCTAGTTACGGTTGCTAAGCTATGATTGGATAATTGCTCATCAGCTAAATTGCTGAAGCTTAACCTCTCTACAGTTTAAAACTTGTGCATAATTTTAGAACAGCAAAGAATGCTCCATCTTTATACATGGCGTGGCCAAGCATTGTTCAAACCCACACAACTTTATTTTAAATTCTCGTGGAGATGTTTCCAACGATAAGAAAATGTGTTCAAGTTATGCACATGAATTTAGAATATTTCCATCTAATGAAACATCATGTAGTGTCAATGATACACAATTTGCAATAAAAATCAGGTTCCAAGGTTGAATCTGAGACTTTATAAAGTGACAGTTTTTTGCAGTGCAGTTTGGTGCCTCTAAGATGTCGGCTGCTGTCGTTCTTCCTGCAGCTGTTGTTGTTTTGAAGATCTCCAGTGAAGAAAAGCAGCATATGACTATAATTTACAGTAGGACTGCACAATTACAGCTGTACAGCAGTGGCAGTTTCACAGCGGTGAGAATAAGTGAAGTCGGTGTTTATCTGGAAGAAAATAACTCTTATGTAAATCTGCCAAAAGGGAGGATTCCTCTCCAGCTGTCGGCTCTCTGACTGGGAGGGAAGAAATGTTTAGCTTCAGGAGTTTCTGTAACGCTGGGATACAGAAACCAGCAGAGGTGGATGAAAAACTCAATCGATGGGTAAAAGTACCACAATGGAATACTGAAAACACTGTCGTAAAAGCCCTGATTTCAGCTTGAATGCAGCTGCGCCTTCTTTAACGAAAAGTACCGGTGCTTCCACCCGAATTATACTTACGCACAGTACTCGAGTAAAAGTACTCTCAAGAGTAACGTCACAGCATCAGTTAGTGTTAATTCTGCTAATTCAGAGCGACTGGTAGCATTCATCAATCAGCAGCACGTTGAGCGACAGGTCAGGAAATGCTCGAGTACGTTCCTGGTTTCATCGTTAATGAGAAACAATATCGGTTTAGGAAAGCGGGTCCACTCTGTAATTTGCCGCTAAGCTGCTCATTAATTACTGAGAGCATTAATCTGCGGGGCTTAATAGGCGATCAAGGGGCTGTAACGTGAGGCAGCAGCATGTGACCGGCGCACACCTTAAGCCTCTGTTAATCTATCAGCCGAGAGCCCGCCTCCACCCAGTTTAATTCTGACAGTTTTCAGTTAAAAGATTAATCGACTGGATGACGGCACGAGTTGAGGAGTGTAACTGAGTACATTTACTTTAGTACTTTTTAGTTTTTCCTGAAAATGTCCGCCGGACATCCCAGTCTGTGTAACATGACAGATTAAAGGACTTGTTTACACCTAAAGCTCAGTTTTTATAAAAGGTTTACCACCAATATATGAGAGTGTTGTATGTTTAGTTTATATCTTATATATTATTTTTTGACACATTTGGATACAGTACCATGTGTTGTGCTTGCTTTCCTTTTGTTTTTTTCCCTCTACTGTATGTAATGTTAGTGGTGTCTTGGGTGTATGACTCTTCAATAAAAGTATTTATTCATTCATTCAGCAGTGTACTTAAGAGCAACGTCGAGATATTTGTACTTTACGTGCCAGTATTTCCATTTTAAAAGGGAAATATTGTACTTTTTACTCCACTACACTTATCTGACAGCTTTAGTTACTTAGCTGATTAAGATACAAAACATATGATGAGCTTTTTAAAATATGATACATTATTTCATCATAGATTTAACCATATAAAAGTACATAAAATAGTTAAAATGAGCTCCACACATCAAAAATAATAGTATTAATAATCCAATTACACTAAATAATAAAATACTCACAAGGGCCACTTTGCTGTGTAATGACTAAAGTATCTGTTAATACTTTTGTACTTTTAGTTTAGTTAGCTAGAGGCTGAGTAGTAAAGGCTGTTCCACCAGGATTCCAATCATATATTACTTTTAAAGTTCAGTGGCAATCCAAATTTATCTGACAGACGTAATTACTCCAAAGTATGATAGGTAGTTACAACAGTAAAATGTTGATTAAATGTTAAAGCATCGTCCAGTGATACGTGTATATACACAGCACATACTAAATACAGCCCAGGAGAGGTTGTTTTTTTTACCTTATTTGGGATTTGTGATTTAAATTTGGGTATCCAGTTGAATCCACACTCAACACTGACGAAGTGAACATGATATGAACAATTAAACCGTTTAAAAATCCCTGTATCACTGCAACAATAGTTTCCTATTTTGCACTTGTTTGGTGGTTTGGTGTCATCATTCAGACATTTTGGCAGTGAGTTCAAAGAGTTTGTTTTCAGGAGAGAGCGGGATCATGACGGTGACCTTAAAGGTTCAACAATAGTGACTGTTTTATTTTGAGTCGTGCTCAGGCTTGTGCACAAAAAAAGGTGTTAAATATTCAGAGAGGCCTGAACTTTATCACATTTGATACTTAAAAGTTCTAACGATAATCTCGAAGATTTTCATTTCGTTGTCTTTCACAGCACCTTTGGCGATAAGCGGTAATTGTAGGTGTGTTTTTGGACCTCACTTTCCAAGTTTCCTCGTCTGTGGTCATCGACCTTTTCTTTGTAATAACCATTTACTCACAACGCTAACAGAGACCTGAAAAAACAGCACGCCGCTTCACGCACAGGTGAGTTGAAGAGCGAGTCTGTTGCGTTAGAAGCCTTGTTAAAAGTCAAACTGTGCACCGCTTGTGATCTTCCAGATTATATCTTTAAATACTGTACATTTTTGCTTTTACTCAAGTAACATGTAATTCAGGAGTATTACCTGTAATGGAGTCTTTTTACACCACTGTANGTGACTCCGCGTGTGTGTGTGTGTGTGTGTGTGTGTGTGTGTGTGTGTGTGTGCATCAGGTAACTCGGCACTGGTGACTAACCCCCTACACCCCTAACTGTCTCCCTGTTTCCATGGCAATCCATCCCCACTGAGGGTCGCAGCAGGACATCAGAAAAACAAAGTTAGACACACCGGGGAGCCTGCTGTGTGTGTGTGTGTGTGTGTGTGTGTGTGTACTTGTTTACCTGATGTAAACTCTCCCCCATTAACACTCTGACATCACCTCATCACACACACACACACAACTCCAGCCAGCCTCTGTTCATTAGTTCCCATGATGCAACGCTAACCTAGCAACCAGACCTGTGGCTAACTCCCCTGCTGCTTCCACGCTCTCATTGGACAGGTTCCCGGGGGTCACGGCCCTGCGCTGCACCCCCCCACCGGCCGGCCATCTGTCCTGGAGACGCCGACTCGACGCAGGCAGAGCCCACCGGGAACAGCTGCCGGCGCTAACGGAGGCGGCTAACCGGAGCCAGGACCCGGCAGGAGGCGGCTTTAGACGAGCCGCTTTTAGCTTGCTCGCCGCTGAAGCAGGCAGTCGCATCCTGTTCAGAGCGGACAGTCGAACGGTGACTTTGATTTCTCAGATAATCGCACACGTGTCAACCTTTGACCACCGCGACGTCACAGCTGATGTTTTTTTATGATCTACTGATGAAGTTGAGATGATGTGGCAGGTGATTCTCCACAAAACAAACAAATGCACTTGAAGAAACTTCAGAATTCCCACAAAGTTAATATCATTAAATGGACAAACTCTCTCAAAATGCAGCAGCGCCACAAAGTTCAGATGAAGCCTGGTTGCCTGGAATCAAACCTGCAACCTTCTTGTTCTGAGGTCAGGGGTCAAACCACTGAGAAAAAGCTGAGCTTTAATAAAGCCAACAAAAAAGTGATGCTGGAAAGTTTTCACCACATGAAAAAGCATAAGCACTACGTATATGGTCTGTCTGATATTATCTGACAACATAGATTAAGTCATAAAACATGTTAAATTATTAATTGAGACACATCCAAGCTGGCCAAGAACATTTCGTGTCTCTCTGCTGTCTCCACAAATTTATAGACTGCATCATACAATCATACAATTAATAGCCTCAGTGGATGATTGAAGAAATTGATTTCAGAAAACCAAGATGCCTTGAAAGGGACGAGCTGGAGATCTTGATGTGTAAATGATGGAGCTGAAAATAGCAGAAAAAAGCTATCTATAATAAAAGATTTGATTGAGATGTCTCGTTAATAATATCTGGGTTATAACAAGAGGAAAATAAGGATTTGTTAACCACAGTGAAGGCTGTTAGAAGAAGGCATCGACTGTGGCCTGACCCAGCCAAAAGGACGCCAACCAGCGTTGGTTAAGATAGCACTATGATTGGTACAGTGCTCCAGAGCACAGTCGGATTAACTTGTTAGGGGACCGCAGGGCAAAAATTAGCTCATTTCAGTGTGTTGTATATACCCTGCTGGCCCCGCAGTGGCCCCTGGTTCACTGTGTGACATTGATTAAACAAAATGGAATACGTGCCACAGGAACACATTAACAAAAATTATCAAGTTCTTATAACTAAAATTTGACACAGGACAGGGCCACAACATGTCAAGTAAATTTTATTTATATAGCCCAATATCACAAATCACAATTTGGCTCAGGGGGCTTTACAGTCTGCACAGCATATGACACCCTCTGTCCTTAGACCCTTGAAACATGAAGGGTAAAAATGTCCTGACAAATAAATCCAATCCCACCAATTGACTAATTGATACATAACATTATTATTATAAAAATAAAGATTATAGCCGCTTTAAACTCCAGCAAGGAAGAACTTTTACCAGTCTGGGAATGGTCGCTTGGGTCAAGCGGACCCCCACGGGAGCTACAACAAGTTCTTGATAGTTGATGAATGTCAATGGATGGACATCAACAAACTGTAGACTTGTTGACTGCTGATTAAAACACTTACTGTAGATTTGTCAGCAAGAAGCATTATTTTTACTTACTTTAAAACACATACTCCTCCTTTTACCATGTAATATCTAAAACATCAGTTCTTAAGATTATTTATTCACATGAAAAACAACTATAGCCTTAATTACAATATGTAAAGAACATCAACTATTAGTTAGAAACATTTTCTGAGGATTGATAATGGATCAGTACCATCTTATCGTTGCTGAAAACTGAATCCATGCCTTTGTGGTTTTTTGCTCTGCCGAAAGGGCTTTTATATTTCAAGAGCTTTTATATTTCATGCCAATAAAGAAAACTCTTGCTGACAGAGAAGACAGTTTGACAGTTTATTCAAACTGCAGTTTAAGAGCCAAGAAACTCAACCTCTGAAGAGAATACAGAGCAGTTCACTGTGCTGAATATTCATGATTATAGTTATACACGTGGCTTCTAAAGCTACTATTTGTTAAAGGTTTTATGTCAGCAAATAAACCGATAACTGAGGTAGAGACACCTGAAGAAAATGTGAACAGTTCACCTTCAGAAGACAGAAGCCTATTATTCATTCAAGGCTCAGTATTCATTGTTATCTGGGAGATAAGGACAGAGTTATTATGTTGCACATAAATAAGAATATCTATACCTGACAAAAATAGCTAAACCAGTATAAGAAATATAAAGTGACCCTTTAGCCTCAATATCCACACTGTTTACTCACAAACATAAAGTCAGATGTAAAGTGATCCAATTTATTTAGCAAAATGAATAGTCAAGTCATTGATGGTGCTTTCAAGAAAATATAAAACAAAGACCCATTCAAACAATTCTCACTACAGTTAACTCCTCTAAAATGGAAATAATAACAGGTATTAGCAACAGCAGGTAACCACAATGGTCCCTGAAGCTTTCCCAATGACGGTTGGTTCCTTTGAACTTCCTCAAGGAACCCTGGAAGCCGACCCTTCCTGAAACACCCCTTTAACATTCTCTGTGACCTCTGAACCCATCTGAATGAACCCTGTAATTCCCAGTGTTGTCTGGTATTCCCCGAAAAGACCCCTAAATCTTCCCCACACTGTCAGAAATAATGTGCTAAATTTGTATCTTTAGGTGTACAACGGCTTGCCACTGGGGCAGTACCCTCCCAAGGTACAGCTATTGTACCCTTGACATTGGGTACTTATTTGAACAAACTCACTTTCTCCTGATTTTTTTGTCTGAAAAAAAAACATTTTATTGCCAGAATGTTGCTCATGAAGAACAGGTTCAATATTTAATTCAGTGTGGATCAGTCATATATCTGTACTCAGGATTCAGCACCTTCCACTTTTTTTATTTCTTTTAGTTCAAGGCTACCATAGCTTACAAGTTAAAACCTTTACACCTATTTCTGAGAGTGCAGTAACTTCTGGACCTTCCTCAATTGCCCTGGAAATCTCTTCAAATACTCCTGAATCCTCTAAATGATCCCTTTATCATTCATACTGAACTTCATGTGAAACCTCTGCAAGTTCTGTTTAGCAAAGTGCTTTACAGAAGGGGAAAATAAAGAGAATAGAAAAGATGGGAAGGACAATGACTACGCATGAAAATAACCTCATCAGTTTGGACATGAACATAATTGCCACATGGAAACATCTTAGGAACCCTTAGTACCTCCTGAAACCCCCCTAAATGTCAGTGGGAACCCTGAAACCTCTTCAGTGACCCCTGTAACCACTGAAGTCCTTTGAAAAGTTTTAAACGGAATCTGGAATCTTCTGAGGAACCACTAGTACTTCCTGAAAGGCCTTTGCAATGTCTTAAAAACACCCTGGGACCTCTGGAAGTGACTCACACAGCCCCTGTAACTTTCAAAATGACACCTGTAACCTCTTTAGCAACCTCAGAAACCTCATGTATGTCGCCTGGGATATTATAAGTGACACCTGGAACCTTTCTAGACACCCTGGTACTTCTTTAAAGACCCTTGTAACCTGTAAGGGATTCCTAGAACCCCTGTTGCATTTTCAGTGACCCCTGAAAACTTTTCATTGACACCTTACATCATTAGTGTCCCCTGAACTACCATAAATAATAGCTGGAACACTCTTGACAACACCCAGTACTTCTTGAAAGACTTTTGGGATGCCTGCAAAAAAACACCTGGAACCTGTAAGTCACTCCTAGAACCCCTGTTGCTGTTCCCAATGACCCCTGAGCCCTGGAACCTCTTCAGCAACCCCCAGAATCATCAGTATCAGTATCCCAACTGGAACCTCCTTAAGGATCTGTAGCACTTCTTGAAAGACCCCTGGAACCTCTAAGTGACTCCTGTAAAGTTTTGAAATACCCCTAAAATCTGTTAACATTTGGAGCCATTTAAATTATACCTGGAAACATTCTTAAAGACCTCTGGTACTTTCCGAAAGACTTGGGATGTTTGGAAAAGACACTGAAACCTCTAAGTGACTCCTAAAGCCCCCGGAAAGTTTTTAATGACCCCTTAAACCTGTTTAATGGCCCCTGTAAATGGCAACAGAAACCTTCTTACTGCTTTTACATTTTCAGTGACTCCTTAAACATTTCAGTGGCTCCTGGAAAATCTTTAATTACACCTGAAACATTCCTGCGGACCCCCAGGAATTTCCTGAAAGATCCCTGGATTGTTTGAACAAATTCCTCTCAGTGACCTTTACAACACCTGTTACACCACATAATCAATGACCCTTGAAACCTTGAGGTGACTTCCATAACCTCTTTAATTACACTTTCTTAAAAACCTCTAGTACTGGAAAACACTGGAACACTGATCTACACCTGGACCCATTTAAAGACCACTGTAACATTCTCAATGACCCCTAAAGCCCTTTCAGTGACCCTTGGACCCCGTCCAGTGATCCCTGAACTACACCCTGAACCTTTTTACAGGACCCAGTCCCAATCTGTGACACTCTCAATGATACCCGAAACCTCTAAGTGAATACTGTCATTCATAAATTACATATTGAACGTTCTTAATGACCACCAGCACGTCCCAAGAGACCCTTGGAGTCTTTGAACAAATCCCTGGAACGTCTAAGTGACTCCTAGAACCCCTGTAATGTTCTTAATGATCCCTGAAACTTCACCTAGACCCATTAAAAGAACCTTGGAACTCAGTGTCCCCTGGAACCTCCTCAAGGAACTCTGGCAGTTCTGAGTTTGACAAAAAAAATATCTATATCTCACTTCAACACCAGCAAAATAATCCAATCACAGACACACCACAGTGTGTGTGTGTGCTGCAGCCCTCAGCATCCTCACTGTTGTACATCAGTCGAATGCTGGCCGAGCTCCGATTTACAGCTACTGCCAAATACAAATACACACACACATTCTCACACACACACACACACACACACACACCTCCTTCTGTAGTGTACAGCGGCCACCACAGATAAGCTCAAATAAACAACAGACCTGGAAAAATAAATCCACCTCCCTCCCTCTCTCTCTCTCTCTCTCCCTCCCTCCCTGGGGACGAGAGAGGGCATCCAAAGAACGCCGCCTGTTACTATAAAGCTTCTTGACATCACACACACTCACAAACACCACACACACTCACACACACACACACATACCACACACACTCAGCGATACAAATAATAAACAGAGAGGGAGGTATGTTCCACAGGGAGGAATCACCTCTTCTATCGCTCCACACACTCCTTTTATCTACTGGCTAATGAGGAGCAGACATACACACACAAACACACACACACACACACACACACACACTTAAGAACCTACAAACACACACACTCAAGAAGCTACATACATACACACACACGTCCTCAGGACTATGGTTTCGTCAGACCGTCTCTCAGCGAGTGTCCCACTTCCAAAACTATGGACCGCTGCTTACATCATTATGTAACGCTGTGAGTGTGTGTGTGTGTGTTTGTGTGTGTGTGTGTGTGTGTGTTGTTCAGCCCAGAAAGGCTTTGAACACTTAGCCTCTTTCCTCAGCATGAAGTGGTATAACACTACAGGCTCTAATGAGTGTGTGCATGTAGAGTGTGTGTGTGTGTGTGTGTGTGTGTGTCCAACTCATGCATCCCTCTATGATTAGTCAGTAAATGGGGTGGTTTTTGCAAAGTAAGCTGCAGCCAAAAGAGGAAATGAACTGCCTGTTGTAGGTTGTGTGTTGATACTGTAAACACAGAGGGGTCAGTCACATAGAAACCGAGAACCTCATCGCAGACCCCTGGAACATCTGAATTACACCTGTAACCTCTTTAAGAACTCTCTGTGGCACCATCACACCCCCTCGCTCACCACAAGAACCTCCTCAGTGACCTCTGAATCCTCCTCAGTGACTCCTGTAACCTCCTCAGGAACTGTTTGTGGCAACATGACACTTCATCAGTGACATCTAAAAACAAACCACGAAACCTCCTCAACCTCCGCCTGTTGCTTCATCTAAGACCCCTGGAACCTCCTCACTGACCCCAAGAACCTATTCGATGTCTACTGAATCCTCTTCAGTTACTGAAACGTCTAAATGACTCATGTTACCCCTCAATATCCTTTGGAATAGAATAGGTTAGAATAAACTTTATTGTCCCCGAGGGTAAATTTGTCTTGGGCACAGTGCTGCAGTCTGTTGCTTCACATAAAAAGAACATCACAAAAACATACGGGAGACATTTGACACTTACAACATGACGGCTTAAGAAGAAACTAAGAATTAAAATACGAAAGTGCTAATAGCTGAAGTGTTTGTGTATTTATTGCACATTTCTCTATTGCACTAAGGTTTAGCATTAGAGTTCAGCAGCTTGATAGAGGCTGGAACAAACACTAGCTTCAAGCGGTTTGATTTACACTTTGGCACACAGAGTGTTCTTCCAGATGGGAAGGCTCTGTACGGGCTCCTATTCTCCACCACCTCTCTTAGAGACTCTTAGAACCTATTCAAAGGCTTCTGGATCCCTCTAAAAAAACTTGTGGAACACCTGAATGACTCCAGTAACCTCCTTAAAAAACCCTGGAACCTCCTCAAAGACTCATATAACACTTCCTGGTGATGCTGGACTCACTTGACCCCTGGAACAGAGGGAAGAACAGAACGTTCTCAGTGATCCCTGGGATCATCACCTATACGTTTGAAACCCACCTGGAATTATAACCTCCCTTGCTGACCTCTTGGACCCGCTTTTTAAACCCTTGGAAGCTCCTCTAGGACCCATGGAACGCCTCCTTCAATGACCTCTGGAACATCCTGAGTGACTCTTTGACTTTGCTCATTAAATTCAGGTACCTTCTCAAGGAATTACCCCTGGAACCTTCTCCGAATCCTGGACATCCTTAACAACTTTCAAAACTTTCTGGATGATTCCTTTGACCAGTGAATCCTAAAGCCTCCTCAAGAACCCATGGCACCACAAAACCTCGCAAATAACTTCTGGATATTCCTTAGTGACTCCTAAATCTTGCTCACTGAACCCTGGTACCTCCTCAAGGACTCCACCTTATTTCACACCATCGATCCTCAATGACCTCTGGAAACTTCTCAGTGAGCCGTGGAACCCACACACTGAACCCTGAAACTTCCCTTATGACCATTTGGACCTCTTCAAGCAACCCTAGAAACTTTTCAGTGACTCCTAAAACTTCAACTGACCCCTTGACCCAAACGACCTCTTCAAAACACCCCGGTACTTCCTCACGAAAACTTCTGAAATCCATCAAGGAACTTTCTCAGTGGCCTTTGGAAATTTCTCAATGTAATCCAGTATCTGTTACTGTAATTTCGGTCGGCTCAGTGCTTCATTAATATGGAACATGAAGAGTTTATTTTTGCTGGAGAACTGCTGGAAGCTGCTGAACACCGAGTGCTGCTGAAAATCTCTGAATCTTTGGACACGAAGGCTTCACAAGTTCGAGAAAACCTAAAAATAATGTGTGTGAGAGTTTCCAGAGAATATAGTTCTGTCCTGGGAGTCTCTGACAGACTGGAGGAGAACTGCTGGCCCCCATCATCACCCACCGGAGAGAGGAGGAGGAGGAGGAGAAGAAGGGGGGATGATGGAGGATATGGAGGGGGGGGTAAGAAAAAAGGGAATGAGGATCCCTGAGGAGGAGAGAGAGGAGTCAGAGAGCGGAGGCCTCTTGTAGGAAAGCAGGAGGAGGGAGGAGGAGACAGATGGAGGCGATGCGCTTCACTGAGGAGAACACATGACCTCCTCCACTCCTCCTCTTTCTCTTTCTTTCCTTCTTTCTTTTTCTCTCTCCATCTTTAAAGTAAAAGTAAAACTATCTCATCAATTTCACATCAAAAGAAAAGTCTTCTCTTCACTCTACTTCCTCTTTTTTCCTCTTTTCTGTTTCCTTTCCTATCTTTCAACTTTGGACATATTCTCGCAGCCTTTAAGCCTGATTTGCACACATCCTACGAAAATCACAAACTTTCATATCATGCTGACTCAATCATTTTCATCAAATAACTTTAAATTTACAACCTTACGTCTAGTTAAGTTATATCTTTAAGTTATTAAGGTTAAGGTTTCGTTCAGGGTTTTAAAAAAAATCATGCACACGCCATTTTCCATGCAAAAACTAGCATTTAAAACAAGAAGGTACAGTCACAGTGTGCCCACTTCACTCATACTTGACAGACATGGATACACATAATCTTCTGGAATGAGTCGAATGTGAGATGGTAATGTGGAAAATGGAAAAGTAAGTTGAGAACAGCATATCTAATATGCCACATTATGCTCTTAAGCAGTGAATCAAACTCACAGTGTCTTCACACCTAACAATGTTATATTAATGAAAAAATGCAGTATAGTGTTAAATTTATTGGCTGTTGTGTGCTCAGTCTTATTCTTTTTTATTTATTCTGCATTTGGTGTTTACCTGTTTCCTGTGATGTATCTTTTCATTTTGTGCTTTACTTTAGAAAAAAGTGCTAAACTAAATCCTTGCTGTCTTTATGGCGTAGGATAATGATGATTGAAATACAGTAACACTGCCAATGATAGTTTACAGTTGCATGTGAGATGAACTCCTGAGTTATTGTACTGAGTTATTGTTTGACACAATGGGTGCCATGAATAACCACAGCTGTGCGTAATGGCCGTGCACAAATATTGCTGAGAGGATGCTCTTGAAGGACCTCGCCTTTTTGATTTGGTGTAACTGAACTTTGCCAATCTTTTCAGTGAAAGGCTACAGGTGTTCCAGTATATGCAAATTGTTGATTAAAGATTAAGTTCTATGGCCGTTTTTATTCCTGCGTTGTTTAGTTTGGTTGAATCTGATTCTGGTTGGTTTCCCCCCCCAGTAAAATTAATTTCGGCAGACCTGAATACAACAATCGCACATGGGTGCAGATCAAGATATCCGCACGAGACCCTTTCTAGAGCGGTTTGTTTGTGGTGGGAACGCGTGGGATCTGATCTCGGACCAAATACAAGGTGTACTCTGCAAGTTTGAGCTGCAGCCAGGTGTGTTGTGCATGCTGGGATGCAGATGAGTGAAGACAACCATTGCTGGCAGCTAGCCGGAGACAGAATAGAGCAATGACCTGGACTAGCAACAAAGTACGTTGCCTTCTTTGGGACCTTCCTCAGCACCTTTTTCCCGTCTTTACTTTGTTGCCCCCGCCCCAGACACATCTAACTAATGAGCGGGGTGAACGTTCTCATGTGGCTTTCAGTGATGCATTTTGGTTCGCTTGAATTTTTTTTTGTGTAGAAAAGAAACCAAACCAAGAGGAAGACACATCACTCGTCCAACTCATCCACCGATTCGAACCAGAGCAAACTAACTACAGGTTTGAAAACGCCTACATGTCCATCAATGTCTAACTGTGGAGTGGAAATCAGGCTTGTGCACATGCGCACAATTTCACAATCATTGAGATTTATGAAATAAAACCACATAGTCCACATATTTCTGTAACATACAATCATGAGGAGATGCCACATACTTTAAATTATCTCTCCCCCTGAGAGCAGGCGTATCGTAACACACAACACATGTGTTAACAGACTGCAGCATTAGAGCTGCTGACGTCATTTTCTGTGTTTTTACAGTTTTATCTGGAAATCAAACTGGTGGCTGATTAAGAGCTGAGATAGAAAACTTCACTGATGCTCTGCCTCTCTCACTCATTTGTGTGTGTGTGTGTGTGTGTGTGTGTGTGCAGCGATTACTACAGCTCTCAGACTGATGCAATCAGCAGATAAAGAGGTTGAGGGTGTGTGTGTGTGTGTGTGTGCCCAAGTACAGTATGTTTGCATGTGGTTTTATCTAGGGAGATGAGTGCACACACACACACACACACACACACACACACACACACACACACACACACACTTCATAAATCAGCTTGTTATCCAGCAACCATCAGTGTCAGGCAGCAGATTCCTCTCTCTCTCTCTCTCTCTGTCTCTATATCATATCTATGTCTCTCTCCCATTTTCTACCTCTCTCTTCCCTTCTTCCTTTCCCTCCTCTCTCTAACTTTCTCTCCCTCTCTCCGCCACTCCATCTCTCACCACAAACACACACATGCAATCAAATCCCACAAACTACATCCTCCTCCCCTCCCTCTGTTCTTCACTCTGGGTTTGGTTTTTCCTCCTCTTTCCATCCGTCCGTCACAGACAGGAAGTGGGTGCATTAGCAGAGTGAAGACGGGCTGATGGAATTAACGTCCATTATCTGACCATTTACAGGACAGAGAGCAGGATGAAAGTGGGAGGAGGAGGAGGAGCAGAGCTGAAATGATAGAGATCTCACCACATCGAGCTTCATCTCTGCTCTCGGCTCTACAGAACAAACCACAGAAAACATGTTTGTGTTGTCTGTGTGGGCAGTTTGGGCACAGCGGGGCAGAGGAAGGACGGGCAAACACCAAACACCAGAGCTGAGTGTGACTGGCTTGAGTCGCCTGCCAAATGTGGCAAACACAACCCGAAACATACAGGTTTTTCTATATTTTTCTTATTCATAACAAATTGTATGAAAGTAACAAAAACAACAATGTGTTAGTCCATCTCTTCACACTTTCTGACTTCCCTACTCCGTCTGTGGCTCTCGGTAATTTCCTAAAACAGCTGCTAGAAAATGTTACTCAAACAGGAGGAAATAGTGCATTTGTTGGGGACTATTTTCAGTGGCAGATTAATCCACATTTGGTGCCCGGGTGAGTATTTCCATGAGCAAGACAGTGTGTGTGGGATTGACTCAGTGTGGCCAGTCTTTTCATGGGATTTGTTTAAAACAAAGGACAATACAATACAATAATACACTGTTATTATTATTATTATCATCATTATTATTATTATTATTATCATCATTATTATTATTATTATTATATAGATAATATAAGCTAATATATTGGCTTTTGTCTTTGGTTTCTTCTTCTTTCTGATGAAATTTTTTCAAAATGCACCTGAAATGCGCATTGAAAGAAGTGAAATTAGCTGTTGAGACTGTAACTGAATGTATTGGTTATGTACCAGGTTTATTTTGATGGCTTCTTCAGTTCTAAATTACGCCCTCATCCACTAGAAGGCATGGCATCTGTGCTAGAAACCATTCTGAAGTTCAACAAAATGTCATCAACCTGTATTTACTGTGGCAGCCCACATTCCTGCTCCTCCTTATCTCAGAAACACTTGAGCATGATGGCAGAGCGATAAGTTGTTGCAGGCACAACAAGAAAGAACTAACATCTTGGAGGTACGCGAGATCATCCACACCCCTGCTGTCCACCTCCACTCTGAAGCTGGAGGGTAAAACCATTTCAAATAAAAACGTGACCTCCTGTGTGCAGATCTCTTCAGGCTCTGGTACGTAACTGTGTTGTAGTAGAGATGCGAGTGGAACAACAGTTGGACTACAGTGAGTCTGTGTGTCACATGTCATGAGCATCCAGATTATATCTGGATTATGTCCAGATTATATTATATATGTGGATAATCCACCTATAAAAGCAGGTGGAAAATCCACCAAGATGCATTAAGAATAAAACTGAAAACGCAGAGACCACTTCAGCAGACACATTCAGGCCACGTGTTATTTAAGTGCCAATGCATCCATCTCCACAAATAGCAACAAAACCACTTCATAGTCAGTGCGCAGTGTCACATGATGTTGCCATCCAGGACCCACCATATCACTGAAGCAGTAGCACGGTTTGGTGTAACTGTTACCTGCTGCATGAGACAATCTAATTCTGATGACTGCACTTTTCTCTAACTTTAAAATAAGGGAATAAATAATATACGCTGTGTGTTTGGAAGCAGCTAAAAAAGCGAGACAACAGGATATTGCTTTTCAGATGGATGAATTGAATTACTAAATGCAGAAAGTAGCAATCAAATTCGAATCTGACTAACTGGAGATAAATGTGACTGCTGAGGGTAAATGAACTGTGATTAAATGGTACACCCAGTCTGAAGGGAGAGATAGAGGATGTGTTTGAGGCCAGTCAGTCAGTTCCTGCTGCTCTTCATCAATCTGTCTGAAGCACTTCAGATCTGACCGATCACCAATCAGTCACACAACTGAATGATCGATACAGTCTGCAGCAGAGGAAAACACAAGGAAACAACTAAACAGCCTGCTAAAGAGACAGAACAAACTAAGCTAACAAACCGAGCTGAGTCACTGCTTCAAAAATCTAATTAGGAAAAACATATTCAGCTGTTTGGTTAATTATTGCCATCATTATTGCTTGACTAACCATTTAATGTTGAATATTAATTAGGTCCAGCTGCATATGTTATGCCGACTGTGTGTTTTGAGTCCAGAGTGTGTTCACTCCTAAATAAGACATACCAAAAGTTTTAAAATTGTAAAATGCAGACTAAAATCAATTGAATTTTGAATAGGGTTTGGTTGGACACAACAGGGAGGGACGATCAACTCACAGCTGGAAGGCAAAAGACAAAAGAAGAAGAAGAAAAAAAGTCATCTTTAGGAGAAGAAAATGTAATTATGTTTTTAGTGTGAACTGGGAAACAGCGGCTGGCTTATCGAAGCAATAAAGGTTTAAGTTTTGAATCAGACAGAGAGAAAGTGAGAGAGGAAAGTGTATCTGTAGTAGCGTGTTAATCCTCAGAAGACTAGCTGTAATCTGTTGACCTCTCTGCTGGTACAACACACACACACACACACACACACACACACACACACACACACACTTCCTTGGGAAAATACCTGCAGCTAAAAACATGTTTGACCATCAAAGTGGAAGATTGTACAACAGCACCATCCCCTCACACTGCAACAGACACACACACACACACAGCATCACCCTGACCTCATTCCACTGTGTTCGAGGAGATACAGCCTCTTACACACTCTCCTGCTCTCTATTGCTATCTCACACACACACACACACACACACACACACACACACACACACAGGGTGGCAGTAGCCTGTAGGCGTGCGAGCAGCTGTGAATAATTGTGTTTACAGATGGCATACGTACGACCTGTGGGTTGAGAGAGAGAGAGAGAGAGTTGGTGTTCTCGCCCTCACAAAAGAAGACAAGGATGACATTTACACTGAACCTCTCCCTCCCTCCCTCTCTCTCCCTCTCTCCCTCTCTCTCTGTCCACTTTCTATTTTTTGCCAGTTTCAGCTATTTCACTTCAGTTAGCTTAATTGGCGTAAGTGGTAACGAGGCGTTAACAGCCGAAGCAGAACAATGAACAGTGACACAAGTAAAAAAAGACGGTTATGTGTTTAGGTGTGTGTCTAATGAATCATTTGGCTGCAGAAAGCAGGTAAATTAAGTACTTTATTTATACCAGAGGGAAACTGAGCTTTGGAAATAAAACAATAAAAACCAACAGCTGCTGTATATCATCATCTAATTTCTACAGTGTAAGTGTAAGGCAGTGTCCAGAGTGTCAGCCACTACATTTAAGAAGCTAAAAAACACACAAGAATGTCTTTAAAAAATAAGAAATTTAATTATTTCCCAACTAAAAGCGACATCGTCTGTGCACTAATGCACCTTGTTATTTATTATTGTGTGTGTTTAGTGATATAAGGACTATTTAAACTAAATAAAACGATCAAATATGCCGTGCAGAAGCAGAGCTGCCGAGGTTAAATGTACTGTAATAATAGCCTGTAGACACTCGGATAAATCAATATGCTAATATCACGATGAGATAGATAACAGATAACAGAATATATATAGTTCTTGCTATTTTATTTAATGCCAAACTAGATTATAGTGTTATTAAAGTAAAGTATGATTCAGAGAGGAAAGCGACTCCTTAGCATTTCACACAACTGCCTGTTATAAAACGTGAAGTTGGTCATTTTTAACTGCTCAGTCTGTAGTTGGTTCCCTGCTGGTCTGGGTTATAAGAAGGTGGAGAAAAAGTAAAAGTTAGTATGTTTTTTTTAAAAGTATGTTTTGCCAACTCCTAGTCTGTCAGCTGTTGACTGACACCAAGTTAAGGCTGTATAAAAGTACCATTACAACAACGTAGTCACATTTCCTAGACTCTGGTTGCTCTATGGCAGAGACAAACATGTAAAAGTCAGTGTGCTAACATAACGATGAACAAGATGTGTACACCTGACTCCAGTTGGCTTGTTCCTTTCTCAGCTGGCTTCAGACACATCAAGAGTAAAGCACAGCTATGGCCTATATTCTAAGATTTTTTACAACTCAGTTTCTTGCTAACGTCGTGGTAATAATACTGTCTGTTTTCCCACCTTCCAGTTTTTCAGCTGTTAAAAGGTGTGGTCTGCAATCCACCAAACTCATGGACGCGCATTGCCAAGGCAACGAACTCCATTCAGAAAACAAGCATTTTAAAAGATGTTTGCTTGTCGTCTTGCGGACAGACCTGCCAGAGCATCAATTCAGACTTTTTACAAGTCGGCATCATGATGCAGTTATTTCGGCATCCTTTCGATCCGTTTATTGCAATTAAATCAGCACAACCTGTTTATTTTGGGATCATACCGCTGTAGTAAACCAGATTAATTCAGCTGACGTGTGACTTGCTCGACACAGTGAATATTTATTGATTTTTACACACCGATTAACTGAAACTGCCTCTGACCAGAGAATATTCATTCTTCAAACGCGAATAAACACAAATGATCACGCGGATCAGAATGGCAGACTACACCTTTAAGTTACACAAAAGGTATTAAGTTAAAAGTCAGCGTCAAAGTCAGTCTCATGAAAACAACACAGTCGTGTTTCCGTGGCTAACATCATCATAATACCCGCTAACAAGGTTTGTACACTTGATTACTTTGCATGCTAACCTGGCTTCAAACAAATGAAAAATAAACATGTTTATGTCTGTTGTGTTTAGACATGATGCATAATGCGTACATAATGATGTAGCATCATTTGCATCATTTTTAGCACCACGCAGTAATGTTAGTGAATGTTTCACTGCTCAGTTTTAGTGTTTCTTTATCAAAACAGGCAGAACTTTCATGGTAGCAATCTGCTAACAGGACGCTCAACAGTGCAGCCGTGTGTTGTGTTTAGACAGCCAGGTGAGTCTTCGCAGCGTGTAGCATCATTAGCATCTCACACAGTTTCTCATATACACTAACAGGCTACTGCTAACTGGCTACGATTCCCATGACCTGTTGGCGTTATGAATGTTTGCAGAGCTCCCTGCGAAGGATAAACAGGGATATAAAAATCAACGTGCTAACATGATGATGACAGGCTGACAAAACGCTAACCATTAAAGACAGAGGGAGTGTATTGTGTTAGCATAGCCTCCCTCTGTGGATCTATAAGTGGAGCTGATGGAAGGCTGGACTCTGTATGATTTACATAATTGGGATGTTAATTCGTTAAGCCGTGGGAGTTGATTATGTTGCATATTGATTGTGTTGTGCTGCTGTGAGGTCACAAACCTCTTTAACGAAGGTATACACAGCGCAGGGAATTGTGGGAGTCTGATTAAAGATACGACGTTAACATTTCTGCTGACACGCCGCATTTTGACACGACGTGTGTGTAATGAAAACAGTGTTAATGTGTGTGAAAGCCAGCAGTGTTTATTGGTTTTTGTGTGTGTGTGTGTGCTGATGGATGGAGGAGGTGGGGGAGGTGAAAAGAGGAGTAGAGGGAGGGGAAACTCCACCTGGTCTTACCGTTCTCCGGGTGCTCCATCTCGCCGATGCTGCCGTCAGGCGTGGTCCGCTCGTAGTGGTCCTCCGGCAGCGCCAGCGGCCCGATCCGCGGCCCCGACGAAGACTTGGAGCTGGGCGTCTCCGACTCCTCCAGGCCGCTGTCGTAGTAGCTGTGCTGGGACGCGTCCTGCAGGTCCTGCGCCTGATTGGCCGTGGAGAAGGTCACTCGGCGGTGGGGGAGCTGTGATTGGCAGACAGAGACAGGAAGGGGCAGGATGAGTTTAGTTTCTCAAACCTTTAAAGCTCATAATGACACTTTAAGTTAAATTTAACATATGAGATGGTTTTATTAGAAATCTCTCGGTTTGATCTGATGCAGATGAAACAGTTTAAATGATTAAAGACATCAAGAAGAAGCCAGACTCTAAAAATATCTTTAAAGAAGTCATTTAGACACAATGACTGGAACAATCACTTTCCAAAACTTTCATCACTTTGCACTCTGTTCTCAAACTCCCTGATTTGATTTTTCACTTTAATTTTGCTCCTCAAACCAAAAGGATCAGTCAACTTTCATCTCATTTCATCCTATCGCTGCTTTCATGTCATCCTATCTCATTTTACATCGTCCGATTATCTCATCTAATCCTTTGGTTTTATTTAAATACCAGCCAACTGAAGACACTGACATCTATCTCTGACCAACACTGAAAGCTGCTTCACAAATCTTACGAGTAAAATTAATCTGCAACTTTAAAAGAGCAATGTGCTAAAAAATATTTACTGTTTCCCCACCATTGTTCACCATCAGTTATACGAGCTGTCCCACTGTAGCTTCACGTGAAAATCATTAAGTAGTAGCTGCCCGATTGAGGTTGCCCCACCAGCCAATAAGCTTCAAGTATAAAACTGACAAAACATCAGACATGAAACATAAACCAGCAAATAAGATCTTAATATTATATAATCATATAATATAAAAAGATAAAACTCTTTTAGCCTCCCTCTGCAGACGTAAACGTACACATACATACAAAGAACCTCCCAACTCAATACTTATATTACTTTAAATATTTAAAATAAACTGCAACGTCCCTGGTTCATGTCCAGCTGTTTGTTAGTCATGAAACGCCTCAAAATAATAATACAAATATTTAAAATGAGCTAATGTTGTTTCACTTGAATATGAGTTTTGTTTTGTAAATATAAGCCTGAATCTGGTTTCACACTTCCTCTCGTGACTCCATGTTTAGATTGGATTACACTGCATTAGATTTTAGACTTTATTGCTCGTTTCCTGTGAAATTCTCCAACACGTGTGTGGTTCTTCTCCCACTGAGCGGTTTCTGTCATGAAGCAAATTGTTTTAATAAAAGCAGCAGGCTGAACGCACACTTTACTGCTCCATTTACTGTGTGTTTCTGGGGGTAGAAGGTAGCTGTCTGACTTGTGTGTTTGATGGTTTTGTAATTAAAATACAATTAGCCTCCCTATAGCGCTGCAGGGACGCTGGATGCCACTCACACACACACACACACACACACACACACACACACACACACACAATGTGCAAATACACAGAGTGCTGCCAAACAATCGGTGTCCTAATTCAAAGGCACACAATGCCCGGTCAAACATTTCAATCACACACACACTCACACACACACACCTGACCGGCCCGGGCTGATAAAGACCAGCATCCCTGGCTCTGCAGATACTCCGTCACCATGGCAACTGGGCGCTGTCAGGACCCTGAACCAGTAAAACCAGCAGATCAGCGCTCATCACCCAGAAACAGACTGGGTTTGAGCTCTTTTTTAATGCCTTTATCTCCACTTTTTCTAAGCAGCTTTTTTCTGCAGCAGCTGAAAGATTCGCTGCACAAAAAATATTCAAACCACAACTGGTTATCAGGCTGCATCTTAATACTTAAAGGCCACCCCTCCACTGCCCATTACATTTAAATATTTAAAATAATGTCTGATTTAATTTACAAACTCTAGCTGCTGCACGATGATGGGTCACCGGTCTTTTTCTGTGTTGTTTGCATAAAAAACAGTGTGAGCGCTTCGGCTAAACAGATTTAAAAATATCTGTAATTGTGCAGCATGCAGGCAGAATTAATGTCACAGTGATGGAACATGTACAAAACTCAAACCACACTGGAGCTGTCCTTTAAACTGTGTGGACACAATGTGCTGTTGAGGCATCAAAAGCCCAGATCCCTGGTGCTTCAGGCGACAGGCTCCTCTCCAGGTAAACACATTCAAATGCTCAGTAATAACTGGACTCCAAGCACATCTGAGTACTCACACTTCCTGTCTTTATTCTCAGCCGAGTCCCTGAGACTAGAGGTGTTCGGAGAGGTCACTGTTTGTATTTTTGTGTTGGGATAAAACCAGAGGTGTTATGTAACGTGAGCAAGTGTTTTAACCCACCAAACTGTCAGTTGTGCTTTTTCCTTTCCACTACATCCGTGTTTGCTGGCTGTGCATCTTCTGGCTGCGATTTCTGATATTTCAGATTTCAGAGCCTCTCACCAGCACATGAAGGCAACATAACATTCAGCTGCATTATCACACAATGATTAGGTAACTCGTAAACAACAGAATAGAATTTCATTCGAATGTCTGCTTCCTTGGATTATCCTTTCAGTTTAAAATCTAATAGGTAACCCCCTCCTGGTTCACCTCAACCAATCACAGACCCTAAAGCCACCACGTTTCTTCCCACTAATCACCATCTCCTGTGTCAGTATACTCAGCTCAACCAGCTGCTCCTGTAGCACGCTGCTTCCAGTTCCAGATGCTGATGCTAATCAACATTTCAGCATCAGTGCTCGATATGATCATAAAGTCTTTCTCGCTCTCCTGACTGAAATAAGACAAGATTCCCAGCAAACGAGTGTTCTGTCCCTCAAAACTGGCCCGGTCGGACAGAAGAAAATGGAAACTTGTAACTTGTATGTCTTTGGAATACAGATATTTATATGTCAGTGCCAATTTTTCCTTAAAATGACATTTTGTTTGGTCTGTTGTTGGTTGTGAGCCACAAAGTGACATCCACTCAGAAACTTATTATATTTTTTTTGAAAATGATTTGGTCTTCTGTTGGACCATTTTCAGAGAAGTTTGAAGGCGTACACCTCTGCATGTAGAGCGTCGCTAATGCTGCAGAATGTGTGCACATAAACCTTCAGCATGTTCACACAGCTGGAGACATCCAGGTGACAGCAGGGTGACGCTGATGTTGTCGGTTTTAACTCTCATTTCGGGACTATTTTCACAGTATTACTGGAGATCTTGGGAGGACAACAAAGTTGCAGTGCTTTCTGGGTTTACTCAGTGTGATGGATCTACTGCAAGTTTCAACTCTGTGCCAGTAGAGTTTAATAGTGCGCTGAAATGAACTAAAACTATCACTGTAAGCACAGATTCAGAGATTTGCAGGTCTAGGCGTCTACATTAAATTTAGCCTGAAAAAGTTTGCTGAAAAGTGAAAGTTTTTTTAGACACCTAGAATATATATATATGTATATATATATATGTTGTTTTAACAGCATTCAAATGAGTATTTTTCAATGTTACAAGCTGGTTCACATTGAAAAATAGTATTTAAAATCAGCTGAAACACCTGTTTTATCAATGCTTACTGGGACTGGAGGCTGGAAAAGCAAATGAAAGATCCACAATGCTACAGTTTGCTTTGGAAAATGTTGGGCGCTGATGTAAAGAATGTGATTTTTCGAGCTGAAACGTGCAAAAACAACAGTTTGTTTATTTTAAAGAAGACAGAAGTGGTTTTCAGTGTTATACAGCCAGTTTTTTTTTCCTCACAGGCTTCCCAACACAAATAATACAGAACACATTCACAAAGAACAAACATTACCATTTGCCAAATATTCAGATTCGTCCCTACCTGAGACCCTGCAGCGGTAAATATGTGTGTGTTAGGAAAAGCAGGAGAGCGAAGTGTGGCAGTTTGTGTTATTAATAACTGCTTCCTGCTTCCAGCTTCCTCTGCTCTGTTTGCTGTGTGAGCATTAGGAAATAAATCACATCTATATATACATGAAGGGAGAAATGAAGCGGATCAAATCGTCTCGATCCCTCTCCTGCCTGTCTGTCACCTCCAGCACGCCCAAAAACCCCACAAACACTCACACACACTCTGCAAAATCCCTGTTTTTTCTGCCCTTTTTGTACTCCTGCTTGTGTGTGTGTGTGTGTGTGTCTGTGTGTGTGTTTGTTTGCTGGAAATAGAAGTGCCATCTCAGCAGGTTGCACCATGGGAAAGTGGAGCAGATCAGAGGGGAGGAATATAAAGACCATCCAACATCCAGAACAACCTCCACCTCAGCCTCCGCCCAGCCGCCCGCCGCCATCTTGTACCCGCGCAGGACGTCCTCTTGGTCTAGCTCGCCGCCATGTGGAGGACAAAATGGCCGCCATCTGCCTGACCGCTCGCCCGATGTTCCTCACTGCCCTATTTTCTGTCAAATCTCAACCCTGAACCTTAGAGAGGCAGCAGGCCTCCACAAACCAGGCAAACTGCAGCAGGAGGTGATGTTTTAGAGATGAAACCCTGCAGACTGCAGGCGTCCGTGGACTGAGAATCACTGATTTGGAAGATTCATCCTGACTTTTGATGGAAGGTGAATCCACACAACAAAAAGAAAAAGCCAAGAGGATGAGGGTTCAAGTTTGGTTCAATGGTCTCTGTTTCCGTTGGGACTAAAAGTTCTTCACGGTTAGAACAGTTGGACACGATCCAAAACAGACTGGTGGACCAGAGGATGGTCAGAACTGGTCCACAATAGATAAATAATTCAACCTGATCTAAAATGACCTGATTTAACTGAATTCAGTTTACTGTAGACCCAGCCAGACTCAGGTCCTGGGTCAGGTCTAGGTTACCACGAACCAAGCCGAGCCATGAGGACCTCAAGTTGGCAGTCAGGAAATAAAACTGAACATCACACTGGTCTAGTCTCCACCTTTGATTCCAATACACCCAAAGAGAGTGTTTTCTGATCTGGTGCCTCTACGCTTAATGTTTGGTCAAGTTACGGCAGCTAAAGCTCGCTGGTTAAGGTTAGTGAAAGATGGTGGTACTAGTTACAAGAAGCCAACTGTTACTTCCTCTGTTGCTTCTGAGAGACAACAGGTCTCGAGTCGTTTAAGGATTCAGGTTCTGACGACGGAGACGACCGAACGCTTCAGTAGCTTTTACTCACGTCTCGCTTTTAACGTGGATTCCCAGTAACTGGATGAGAATATCTTTTAAACAAATTAGCCTCCCTAATCCACCCGCGGGAGGCCAGCAGTGTGTAGAAATTAAACAGACTTCTAGAGCTATGACAAGGTAGAGAAATATCAGCATGTGATATATGTGTCGGTCATTTTCTAAAAGAACCCTGTCATAAAAATCACACGGGGTACAATGAACGGTAAAACCTTAAAAACCAGTCTGACAGTCCAACAGTGTAATAAAACTTTACATCCAAATTCATTGCAAGAGTCCAATAATAAAAAATACTTAATTTAGGCATGCCACTCACAAAAGACAGGGCGGTTATGTAGTTTTGATTTTATTTTTAAGAGGCTATAGTTTGTAGTTTGAAACCATTGTAAAAATGAACTCTGACTTTTGCTCATGATTGTTTAACTAAACAGAAAAGCTTGTGAAGTTATGAAGCTCAAGCACATTGAACAAAGACACTGTAGAAGTTTGATTATTATTATTTATCCTTATCAGCATATTATCCTCCATTATAAGCTGTTAATATTCTGCGTTTTAACCCTCCAAACATATATAATGGACATGAGTGTGTTTATTGAATACACTGTAACGGTGATGAAGGTCGGTAATTAAGAATTCAAGGAAAAGTAGCTCATCGTGGCCTCCTTCCTCAACAGCAAACTGTTAATGCTGCACTTTGACTGAAGTTTCTGATAATTTCTCCACTTAAGAATATTCAGTCATCTGCAGGCAAAATGCACATATGCACTTTTATGTAAAACAAGGAGGCGTGATGAACCGTTTTTCCTTGAATCCATAGTAAGTGACCTTCATTACCATCGCTGAGGGAAACACTGAGGCCATGAATATGCTGCTGAATCCATCATGCAGAGAGGCAGAATTAAAGAGGCTTTAAATGGAGCACAGTACAGAGTTTACACAAGATGGCTCCGAAGTGGCAGCAGCATATGATCTGTGAATCTGTCAGCGACAAAATTAACCAACAAAAAAGATGATTATGTTTGCATTTTTTAAGAAGAGGCAACATCTACTTCACTTCATACAAATCCTCTGAGACCACCGATTTAAAGATTTCATTTCCTATGAAAATAAATAATAAATTAAATTTGAAGATGAAGATATTTGTGACATTTCGCTCACTTCTTTGGGGTTGTAGCTCGTGTGAGAGGAAGAAGAGGTATATAAGGAGCAGAAGGAGGTGAAAGAAGAGCAATAAGAGCAGCAGAAGGAGGAGAAGTGGAAGGTGGAAGGGAAAAAAAGGAGGAACAGAAGGATGATAAGAACAAGGGAAAGGTAGCCATCAGAGGAGGAAGAAGAGAGCAGCAGGAGGAAAAAGCAAAGGAGGAAGAAGAGTAAGTTGAGGATGAGTAGGAAGAGCAGTAGGAGAAGGAAGAAGAGGGAGGGAAGTGGAAGGAAGATGAAAAAGGAAGAGATGGAGGAAAACACCAGAAGAAGAGCAGTAGTGAAAGGAGGAAGAAAAAGAGAAGTAGAGGAATAAGAAGGATGAAGAGGAGCAGGGGAGAGAGCAGGAGGAAATAGGAGGATAGACAGGAAGAGGAGGAAAAAGAGCAGCCGGAGGGCTAAAAGAGGGAGGAAGAAGAGCAAGAGCAAAAAAAAGAAGAAGGAGCAAGAGAAGGAGTGGGAAGAAGAGGGGGTGGAACAAGAGACAGAGTAACAGGAAGGGGAGGTGAAGGAGGATGGGAGAAAAAAGGGAAAAGAGCCAATTGAAGAGGAAGAGGAGCAGAGGAGGAAGAAGTAGAAGCAGGAAAAAGAAGAGGAGTAAGCCGCAGATAGAGGGAGGGGTAGGTAGTGAGGAAGACAGCAGATGTAAAAAAGAAAAATAATGGGGAGAGGAGAGATTAGGAGCATGAGAATCAGGGAAGGAGGAGGAGGAAGAAGAGCAAAAGAAGAAGGAGGAGAATAGAAAAAGGAGGGACAGGAGGGGGAGGGTAAAGAGGTCCAAGCAGGAGGAAGAAAAGCAAGAGAAAAGGAGCAGAAGGATGAAGGAGAAGAGTGAGAGGATAATAAGGAGGACTGGGAGAGGGAGGAAGACAATGGTCCTGTAGGAGTAGAAGAGATGAGGAGCAGGACGGAAAAGGAGCAAGAGGAGGCCAGCTGTGGGTTCAGATAGATAAGAAGGCCCAGGCCTCTTCCTCCTGCTGCTCCTCCTCATCCTCCAGCAGGAGGTGGTAGAAGAGGACAGCTGTGGGTTCAGACAGATAAGAAGGTCCAGGCCTCCTCCTCCTGCTGCAGCTCCTCGTCTCCCTGCAGGAGGTGGTAGAGGAGGAGGAGGAGGCGCGTTCACTGGGCCACATTGTTCAGAGATGATTAAAAACCAGCGAGAAGAGAAACGCACGACGCCTCGCTGGCTGTTTGTCAGCCGAGACACGGAGAGGGAGATAACTGAGAGTGTGTGTGTGTGTGTGTGCATGTGTGTGTGTGTGTGTGTGAGATCCTCATTACCTCCCTCTGTGGGAGATAAGAGTGTGTGAGGCTGCATTGTGCATGCTTATAAAAGTCTGTCCTTATCAAGTATGCATGCACACACACTCTTAAACTCACACACACACACGCACACGCTCTCGGCCCACGTGAAGAGCGGCTGCCAGCGATAATTCGACACAACTGTGTTGAATCCGAATGGAGAATGAATGAGGAGTGGAAAAATAGATGGAGGGAGAGAGAGAGAGAGAGAGACCAAGGAGTATCAGGACAAAGGAAGGGAGAAAGAGACAGACGAAAAGAGATGGATGGAAAGAGAAAGGAGTGTGTGTTTTTGTGCATGTGCGTGCGGATCATCCAGCGGTGAAACAGAAAACACTGCCCTGCAGCCAAAACAGCACTCCCTTTGTCTCTCTCTATACCTCTCTCTCTCAAACAACTCTTTACTCTCTCTCTCTGTCTCTGTCTCGAGCTTCATGGTCATGAAAGTTTCAAGAACAATTTTGCCAAAGCATCGAAGGACAAATAGACCAAATATTTGGACAATATAAAACAGTAAAATAAAGTAATAAAGTAAATAATAATAAAATAAAGATGACCACATGTACAATAGGTCACGTCAAGATAATTATCTGTCACATTCAGTGATGTTGTTTTAATGTCCCTCGGTTTGAGACATGAAGTCACATATTGTGCAGCTCAGTGTGCTGCATGTCCCTGTCCCAGTAGAGTCTGTTGTTTTACAACAAACAAATCAAATGTCTTAAAGTATTCCACTCTGATTTTATTATATTTGTCACATTTTAAGAGGAAGTGCATCTCTGTCTCTACCTCACCTGTCGTGCAGTGACTACAGACTCTTTCCTCTCTCTCTGGTTGTGAGTACAACGCTGCAGGCAGTGATCAGCTCTCTGGGAGAAACAGCCTGCTGTACTGCGCTGTCGCTGTGTGTGTTTCCATATATATATATATATATGGAGCTATATATATATATATATATATATATATAATATGCTCACACACACATGAACAGAACATCTGCCTGCAGCTGCAGTTTGTCCTGAAACTGAAGATGTTTTATTTCCACCACAGTCACGTGTCCTTTGAGCAAGGCAGCCATTAAACACGGCGCTCCTCTGCAGCTTCTGACCGCTCAGCACGTGTTGTCGTCTGAATTACTCTGTCTGTATTTTAAATCAATCAGGGGTGTCCACATACTTTTGTCCGGGGCTGTTTCTTCTTCATTCCTGGTTTAGTCACGTGCCTCCAACTTTTAACTATTTACTAATACTATTAAGAATTAAGGTTTTTTTCTCATAATAAACAAACTCCAGGGTTCAGTGAACATCAGCTGGATGAATTTTCTCTCTTAACCAAACCACATTGTACTTTTCACGACATTAACTAAGAATTAATATATTACCAAACTTCTGTCTAAACCATTGATGGTGAACACGAGTGTGAGCCCTTTATAATAAAACAGATCCTTCAGCATCAGCTAACATAAGATACATCATATGGCCAAAAGTGAGTGGACACTGTGTACTTTTATTTGCCCTTTTATAAGAAGGGAAATCTTACTGCTACTGTAATACTTTAGATGACAGCTTTGTGTCAACAGTTTGTGTTTGCCTCTTTCCTGTTTCAACGTGACAAAGTACTCATGCACAAAGCAGCTCCATAAAGAAATACTTTTCCCAGTTTGGTGTTGAAGAGCCTGACTGGTCTGCACAGAGTCCTGACCTCAACCCCATCCAACATTGGGATGAACTGGTACGCCGACTGATGCTGTTGTGGCTATTTATGAGTCTCACATAAAGAATCTAAACACTTCCTCCACCGCTGGATCTGACTAATAAAATGCTAAAAGCTTAAACTGATACCGAGTTTGATTACTGATAATGGGCACTGATTAGAGAGCAGCACAAACAGCAGCTCTGTGTTTCTATGTAAAGTTTCCACATGAATCCAAATGAAGAAGCCGCAGCAGGGAAATGAGTTTCCATCAGAGTCCAGACAGACTGAACCTATGCAAAACACACTGTCTGTGTCTGTGTGTGTGTGTGTGTGTGTGTGTGTGTGTGTGTGTGTGTGTGTGTGGTATTGAGATGAAGAGTTAAACCATAAAGATTAAAATAGGCAAACAGAATTTTCATATTCATATGAAAATAACTAACAAATTGTTGGTTTGAGTCTTTTCATGGCAGTTGTTAATAAGAAAAATACAGAATAACCAGACTTATACTTTAAATGTTGTCTAACACAAGTAACTGTAGAGAGAGACTTTGTCTTGATTAAATCTAAAATGACTGGAATCTGGAACTATCTGATCAAAGAATAAATAAACAGCTTTCAGTACTTTACAGTTTCCACTCAGGGCAGATTTTGGTCAGTACCAGCAAAGTGTTGAAGTTCAATAAGCAGCACTAATACTCTTTATATTTATATTGACTTTGGTGTAAAATATACAATATTTTCTGGATGTACAAATACTACATTCACGTGCTGATGCTCACTCCGTCCTTCCTTCTGTGTCTTTGTCCAACAGAAACAAGCTGTATCACTGCATCTGTCACTCAGCATCACTCTGCCTCATATCAACACACACACACACACACACACACACACACACACACACACACACA